>PVIU01008341.1:0-84082 GCA_004026605.1 Ondatra zibethicus
AAGAGTGCTACAGGCATCTAATGACTCCTGATTGCAGGATAATAATTAGCTTCTCCCAAGTATAAGCCCCCTTATTGGTCATTCAATTTAGAGTGATCAGCCTTGAAACCATATCTACAACACCAAAAAAGAACCCAATAAGTTGTATTTATATACATTATTATATACAAGTACATATATATGTATATAACAATAATGCCCAAAGAATAGAGGCTATCAACTTGAGAACCAGGAGGACGTAAGAGAGTTTGGAAGGATGGAAGCTGGGAGAGGCTGGAGGAGGAAGGAAAGGGGGAAAGTGATGTAATCCTACTTCTGTTTAAAACATACTTCAAAATGACTGAAAGGATTGCATTTATTCCTAAATTTGGCATGTTTGGTAAATCACAACAAATGGGATAAGTGATTTATGGGTAAAGAGTCTTGTTTAAGCTTTTAATGCAGACTGCAAGTTTTCTTGAGAAAAGCAGTGGCAATTTGTTCTATCACAATAACATATAGCAGTGCTCCTCCTGTTTTGGTATTGTTAAAAAATGCCAACATTTCATATTACTTACATTTTTTACTACTAGTGAAGTTTCACTTCTCACCAGCTGTTCATATTTTTTAAATACTTTTTCTTTGTCTATTTCTCCACTTGGATGTTACTATTTTAAATACCGATTTATACCCTTATTAGAATATTAATACTTTAAAGCCAAAACTTTCTTGTTTCTATTTGCATTTTTCATCCTTGTTTGGTGAGGTCTTTTTGCCTCTGATATTGCTCTTTCTCAGTCCAGTAAGAATTGAAAAACCTGTTCACATCTCAGGTTGGTACTACACTCCATTTGGTTTCCTTTGGACTCTGTTTTCTTATCGATGAGTCACTGCTCACAGTAGCTCTTTTCCTATCCTCCTTTAGCCCTCTTGATTTTAGTCTTCCTCCCCACTGGATTGGTAGCTCTGTAGAATTCAAGTTCTTCTCTGCCCCCTCAACTGCGGTAACTCATGTCATTGCCATGGACTTGTTGCTCTACCTAGGGCAGAAGAAAGATGATCTCAAAAGCTCCCACCAGTTGTCTAGGACACTAACTACTGTTTCTGTGCATGTTCCTTTTTTGTTGTTGAATGACCTTGTATCTAAAAACTGAAGAACAAAATAGTACTGTGGCTCAATTCTCTACCTCCAGAGTGGATGTCCAAGCCAAGATGGTTGCCTCCATATATACACTCATAATTCTTAGTACAGATTCCAAGGGACTTGACTTTAGCAGCTGGTGCTTTCTCTAAGGAAACAAAATGTATGACCCAACTCTTCTCTGTCGCTGTCACCCTTAGCACTGTTGGTGCAAGAAAAGTAGGTGCTCTTAAAGCCTTTTTGTGTTTTGTTTTGTTTATGTGATTTCATTACCTTTTGCAGACTATATAACATTTATTTCTTAGTCTTTCATATGCAAGCTAGAGGGGGCACTAGTGGCTGTAAGATAACATTTAAATATTTTAATGGGAATTCTGTTGTTTTATTGACATAGAAAGATTTGCTTTGCATATTCTAGAAAGTGTTCGACCTATCAAAATCTTTTTGAACTTTGAAATAATGCCATGGAAGAGGCATTCTTAGAGAACTGATAATCGCTAAGTAAATGAAGATTGGCAGTTCTGGCAGGAAGGGATAGAAAAAAGGTCAGCACACTAATAGATGAAATCCATAGCCGGTAATAAGAAGTGAGGTTTCAGATTTGCACTGAGCTCTGCAAATCACTTTGTATTTGTTATTTTTAATATTAGCTATTTGAGTTCACATCGTATTTTTGTATAGGTTAAGAGTGACATTTGAAATTAAGCATTCTGTAAGAATGTGGAGAATGTGTTTTTATGTCTGAGATTTCTATTGCTGTTTAGAGTATCTGGATCAATGTTACCTCTCAGTGGGCTATGTAAGTCACTTGTATTCTCTATGACACCGGGTTTTATTATATATAGACCAACTAGTATTCATTTAACGAATAATATTTGAGAATAATTGAGAAAGCCAATATTTCCACAATTGTTCTTCAAGCAATTTTAGAGCAAACTGAGCTTATGAGTATTCCATGTTCATCTAGCAGATTTGTGACAGACAGCAGGGGTGAGCCTTTATCTAATTCTTGTCTTTTTTGGCTTTTTTGTAACTGGGAAGTAGGCTGTTCTACCCTCCATTTACTTTCCAGTATAGACATTTAAGCCAAATAGCAGTGAAGAGCAGAGGTACATGCTTCCCTAATTCCCATGTTCAACACATTGATACATTTAATGTTTGCTGATTATTATGTGATATCATACTTTTCATGCTTTGGCATTGCAACAAAATGAAGATTTTTTTCACTAATATGTATGATTTCAAGAAAGTTTGTAACCACTCAATTCTCAGACCATCTTAATCATTAACTCAACTCTGTACCAGCAAAGCCATTATCCCTCTTGAATAGAAACTCCATACCATTGTTCAGATCTCTTCTAAGCTGTAGATCTCTTCTAAGCTGCTGTAGATTTTGAGGGGGCCCATTTGGACACAGGTTTCATTGATTCAGCGTACTCCTTCATTTTTCTGGAAAATGCTCTGTAACATTGTATTTTTCCTTCAGAAGTTGTGTTTTAACTTCGGAGCTTAGTTGTCTTCCACATTCTACCAACATTGTCTTAGGTGAGTAATTTTTTCTGCCTAAATTTAGAGTTAGAATTTCCAAGTTTTGAGTTCCACCAGCAAATAATCCCATTTTCTTGATCCCCACAGTGTCATGACATTTTGTATTTGCTCATCAGCCTAGTTTATTTAGGAGTCTCCACAGGGCACTCTCGGCCACTCACTCAAAGGAACGTAACCCAGTCCCACCACTGGAAGCCTTGCCTGCCTACAAAAGATGTGCAGTTCAGACTTTTCATCCTCTATTACTAGGAGTCCTCTCTAGGGTCACCCTCACAGATTTCAGGAAGTTTCCACTACATCCCCCCTACCTGTGCTCCCCAGTTCCAGCTGTTTCTTCTTGTAGTCTCTTCCTCTACCCCTACCAGTTCTGGTCTCCACCTGCCCCCAGTCCACCTGCAAAATTTATTCTATTTCCCCTTCCAAAAAGTTCTGTGCATTACTCTCTAGATCCCTTCTCATTACCTAACCTCTCTGGGTCTGTGGATTGTAGCTTAACATTTACTTCACAGCTAATATCCACTTATAAGTGAATACATATCATATTTGTTTTTCTGGGTTTGGGTTACCTCATTCAGGATGATTTTTTTTCTAGTTGTGTCCATTTTGCCTGCAAATGAGTACTTATCTAAGAACTAGTTAAATACTGACTTGTGTCCTAGAACTATGTAGATGAGTCAGGAAAGGATGTAGTCTAATGGAACAGACAGATGTGCATGTAATTGCTCATTAAATTGTTGTGACCCACTTTGCCAGCCTGGGGTATGTACCGACTGAGCCCATTTCCCTTTCTACAATTTTTATTGTATGTTGCACAAATGTATAAATTTTTAAGGTTTATCTACTTATGTTATTTAAATGCATATGCATTTTCCCATGTGTGTATTCCACAAGTATGTGTGTACTGAGGAGGCCAAAATAAGGTATCAGATTCCCTGGAGCTAGAGCTACATGCAATTGCCAGGCACCTATTATTTGTCCTGGGAACTAAACTCAGATACTCTAGAAGAGCAGCAAGTGCTCTTAACTGCAGAGTTATCTTGCCCTAATATGTGATTTTTTTGAAGTTGTGAAAATTAAATTAGATTAAGCCTCACACTATGTTTCATATAACTATATGTTCAACCCTATGAAAGTGCTAATCTTTTGCCATTTTGATGTACTGAAAATGCCTGCTTCTCATCAGTAAATCCAATAGTGCTTGAAGCAGCTACATTGAATTCTGTTTGATATCTCACCCAGGTAGCTGGTATGTGGTGATAATCTTGTGGGTTTTCAGTCAGTATCTGGTTGCCTTGCTGGAACATTGTAGATGGTATGTTATTGGGTGTTGTTGTTGTTTACAGATGAAGATCCTTAAAGCCCTGGGCATATACCTTTAAGAAGTCATTGTTCATACTTTTACAGTGTTTGAATCTTTACTGTTATGATATATTTAAGAATGTACATTTATATACCTGCATTATGATGTATTTTGTATGATTTAATTTTGTATCTGTTTGTGTCACTAGTTTAAAACCCTTGCCATGGCAACACTATCAAATGTACATATAATTATATATATAGTAGAAGATTATCTGGACTGGGCATTAAATTTGTCTTTCAAACATAGAAACTCCTAAAGCTCAGCAGTCACACTATAATCTAAACAATGTCTGAAGGGTTAATTAAATACGTTCCAAAGTGACTGGAAAAAAATTACAAAAGAAGGAAATCTACCTGGCATTTGGAATGTCCTCTTGAACAGCAGTCAGAAATTGGCCAATCCTATATTTTCATTATCGTATACATTTGTCTTTTAATTTTTAAAATGACTCACAGGTTTGATTGATACCTACTATCATATTCAAACTTAGTTTACTTCTTCTCAGCCAATATTTAAGTGTCTAGTTACCAGCAATTGAAAACAACTTATTGCTCCAAAATTACAGGGCACCTACAGAGTGTTTCAGTCAATCATAATATCTAGCAAACAAATATTGAATAATTCTAGCTTTCTGTTCAGGAACACCCCTGATTTGATCAAGTTCTAGCCCTTTTTTATTTCTCAATTATAACAGATATTTGTAGAGAGGTCAGTTTTCTTTCTCTAATGACCATCAGTGTGTGCAAGATTTTGAGGAAGTAGTCAATGATTTTTCTAATTTTGTGATTTTTTTTTTACTTTCAGCAACTTTATAATACGTATTATTCTTTATAAATGTCTGAATTTGCAACGTAATTGTTAAATTCTCTGTTTTAAAATTTATGTGTTTAGTAGAGGAATTTAATTAGCATCCTAGGTAGTCTAGTTTTCTTACAATGGCACATGCAGATCCAATAGTGCTGCATGTACAGAAGGAGTTAAAATAGAGGGATGTGGAAGACCCTTCACAGGAAAGACATTAAATATACTTAACTTTTATTCATGTATGTGAAAAGAGAGACCAGCTCCCTATGCCTAGTCCACTGTGGCTCTAGTTGTTTTGTGTGCATTTGGTGATATTTAATATGAATTGGCTTCATGCATGGTTTAATGTATTCACAAGTGGTGGCTCCTGGTATGAACTTGGCTGTCTATTCTTTTAGCAGAAAGATAGACAGAAAATAGATGATTTGAGCAAGATCATAACATAGAGAAAAGCTGAAGGCTTCCCTTTCTCATTCATGGTTTATTTTTTCTTTCTTTTTATTATTATTTTTTCTTTTTTTTCCTCCGACTACAGTTTACCTCCCTCCTGTCCTCCAAGCCCCACCCTGCTTCCCATCTAACCCCTCCTCTTCTACTCCTTCTCCCCCTCCATTCAGAAAGGGTCAGACCTCCCATGGGCTTGAGCAAAAAGCATGGCACATCAAGTTGAGGCAGGGCCTAGGTCCTCCCCTTGCATCAAGGCAGGGCAAGTAATACATCATGGGGAACACGCTTGCAAAAGTCATCTAAGCACCAGGGCCGGTTATGATGTCACTGCTAGTAGCCTTATAAAGTGACCAAGCTATACAATGGTCACACATATGCATGGAGTCCCATGGAGACTCTATAAGTATTGGTCCAGAGTCCAAGAGTACCTAAGAGCTCAGGTTGGCTGTCTCTCTGGGCTCAGGATACCTAACACCAGGGCAACTGACTCTCTTGCCCCTCTTCCTTCTCCATCCTCCACATTTCTCCTCGCTTTCTTTTTCTTCTCCCCTTTTCCCTCTTCCTTCTTCCTCATCTTTCCCCCTTCCTTTTCTTTCTTCTTCCATTTCCTCTCCTCCCCATCCATCCCTGCTTGCTTCCTCTTCCACCTCCCTCTTCCTCTTTTCAGTCTCTCTCTACATCTCCTCTTGAAAATATTATACCATTCTTCATCTTCCTCCTTCTCCATCCTCCTCTGCTCTCCTCTCCTATTTTCTCTCTTAATCCTTCTCATCCTTTTTCCTTGTTGCAGATTTATCTACATCATCCAGGAACACTCTACAATAACTGGTGGTTGCATGTACTTCCTTACACACCTGAAAACCCTGTTTTGCTCTCACGTATAAGTAAATTCTAAAAGATGGACAGGATTTTATAGTGTGAAAGAATTGACACTTCGACTTTCTCTTTTCTTCTGTCTCCCACAGTGTATCTAATTGCAAGGCATGGCATAGCAGCCCTTGAAAGAGGTTTCATGGAACTATAGTGACAAATGATTAGGATCATTGATGAAGTTCTACAAAAGTTACTTCTGTTTTATCCACATAAGAAGAGAGGCTTATTTAAATTATAATTCTGGATGTTCAAAGGTATGGCATCAGTATCAACTGAGGGAAAGTCCGTGTGACGGATTTCAGCATGATGGGAGAAAGTGAGCATATCACAGTAAACAGGAAATGGGAAGATGTTGTAAGAGGCTGCTAGTGTGTTCCCGGCCGCCCTCTGCTTATTTGTTTCCCAACGGCCCAGATTCCTGAAATAACCACACGGAAATTGTATTAATTAAATCGCTGCTTGGCCAATTACTTAAGCACATTGTTAGCTAGCTCTTACATCTAGAATTAACCCATCTCCATTATTTTACATTTTACCATGAAGTTTGTGGCCTACCTGCAAGGTTTCAGCGTGTCTATCTCTGGAGGTGGCTCCATGGCTTCTCCTGACTCTGCCCTCTTTCTCCCAGCATTCAGTTAAGTTTTCCCCACCTAGCTCAAATCTACCATATCAGGCCAAGCCAGTTTCTTTATTCATTAACCAATTGTATTTACAGCATACAGAGGGGAATCCCACATCAAGAAGAGCCAGGCTTGCTCCTTTATCACAACCTGTTCTTGAGAACTATTCAGGGAGTCTCATAAGAGTGACCCTAATCTCTTAAAAACTAGTGGTCCCTATGAGCTAATAACCTCCCACTAGACTTTCCTTTGGAGGTTACATGCAGGACATGTCCAAAACACAAAACACAGCATCTGAGTAGGACAAGAAAGGATAAAGTCCATCCTGAGTGCTAATTTTGGCAGATTCTCCATGAATGAAAATAGATTCATTCTTTATATTTGCTTTTACTAAAGCTGGTGGTCAGGTCTTGATCCCACTGATTTCTAAGAAACAGCCAGACCTGTTCAGTGCTCAGGGATTCAGCTTCTCTATGCCACAGTGTTTGGTTATTTGCACATTTTATTGAAATGCTTGGACTGTAGAGGCCTCAGTATGACCATTTTGATCAGTTCCCTTTCAGTGTTTTTATATTATCATTTCACTAAGTATTTTTCTGAATGGTTAGCTGTAATGCTCTTGAGATCTACCTAAAATTTTCCACCTATCCTGTGAGACCTTGATTTCTGGTGATAGCCTATGCAAAACTGATCTCAGTCTTCTGGGTCCATTATCTTTCTCTCTCATCCTCATGTTTTTTCCTCATTCTAGTCTGCCTCTCTCCCATTTTTATTCCCCCAACCTATTTTCCTCCCCCTCATTTCCTCTTCCTATAATATTTTCTATGTCAGAGAAACTTCTATCTATATAAACATAAATAGAGAATAATGAAAATAGAAGGCTTTAAGTGGTGAAGATAAAATTGTTAAATTGTATAATAACAATGACATGTAGGACATTTCTACATGAGTGAACTCTAAATGTGTGGACTTTCAGAATGAAGAGCTGGAGATAGAGAAAAGGCCCAGCAGTTATGATCATTTGCTGCTCTTACAGAGGACAGGAGTTTGGTTCTTAGAACCTTAGCTTCAGGGTGATACAACCACTTGCAGCTTCAGCTGCAGGGAACCCATTGACATTTTCTGGCCTCTTCGACAAGCACACACACACACACACACACACACACACACACACAGAGAGAGAGAGAGAGAGAGAGAGAGAGAGAGAGAGAGAGAGAGAGGGAGAGAGAGAGAGAGATATTGAGAGAGAGCCAAAGAGAGAGAGATCTAGAAATATATATGAAGAATATAGAGCACACATTTTTAAGATAGAATAAAGGGTGTGGGCTGGATACATAGCTCAGTGGTAGAGTACATTCCAAGAATGAAGAGACCCCGAGGTCAGTTCCTGGCATAACAAATAACAAGCCATGTGTAGAAAATTGTGCTGTTCTGCTAGAATAATCTGTTTCAACATTTTCTGCCCAGTAAAATGAAGGAAATAATTTTTCCTGTTAGAAGATACATTCTTAATTTTAAGACCCATTAGTTTAAAGATAAAGAAGATAGATTTCAGTTGCTGAATATCATACAATATTTTCTGCGCAGAAGAATTCTGTGCTCTCCTCGTCATGAGGTGACTTCACTTTTGCTATTGCTTTGGTCTGTGGAAGTTGATTGTTACCTTTCCAAATTCCAAGAAGACATCAAAGATCAATCCAAACAATACCATATATGTCATTTGTAGTCAGTTCTCATTTAGATTAAAAGATACTGATTTTTTTTTTAATGCCAGTGTGTCTTACAGTCCCTGTGAAAGTTTTGCATGGTTTTATCTTTTTATTCTATTTGTTTTACACCTTAAGAATTATTTATAGCCTGTTTATGTGTTTGTACCCTCAATTTACACATTTTTGAAGTTGCCAGACAACTTAAGCTTTGCTACTAAATATCTGTCACCTGTCCTTGATAACTCTGACCAAACTGAGAGAAGAAGGTAACTTCCTAATTGGGTTTTGACAGCCTATTTGAAAAATTAATTCAAAATGATAAAAAGTGATAGAAACTGTCAGATATGCTGTGAATAAGTTGTAGGATCGGACGTATCCTGAGTTTGAAAGTAGGACGGTCCACAGCACATATATTAGCAAGTCTCCTTCATGCTACACAAAAGTCTTGGTTTTGTCATTTCACTTGTTATAAAGCCCCATTAAGGTGACAGATTTTTGTGGCATGTTACAAACAGGAAAAAAAATCCATATAAGTGATGTAGAGATTTTATTGGGTTCTAATAGAATTTTAATAATACTATGTACGTTTTCTGTTTTCTAATAATAATATGTATATTTTCAGTGGATACTTTGCCTATTTTTTCTTGTCGATAATTTTTTCCTTTTCTGGTCCTATTCTTTTTCACTGTTGCTCCCAAGGAGTACTGCTTTGGGATAAACAATAGCCTTGGTCCTGCCTCTCGCCTTGTGCCCTTCCTCCAGTATGTTGCCTGGGAATTGCAGTTGGAAAGAAAATTCAGGTGTGTCTTATTTTCCTGCAGCACTTTCTGGTGGCTGGAGAACACTTTGTGGAGAGCAACCTTAGTCTTGGCAGCAGCCCGGATTGTTTGGAGTTCTCATAGGAACCCTTTGTCGAACCACTCAATTAGATGTAACCCAATCCTGGTAGCGAAAGCTTCATTTGGTTACAAGAGA
The DNA here is from genome assembly GCA_004026605.1 of Ondatra zibethicus. Lineage (NCBI taxonomy): Eukaryota > Metazoa > Chordata > Mammalia > Rodentia > Cricetidae > Ondatra > Ondatra zibethicus. Next base: position 9,460 of record PVIU01008341.1, read on the forward strand.
TGGCCACTTCAGGCTATGTCTCCCCTGTTATTTGGCAATAATTTTCATATAAGTGTATATTTTAGGAAGTTTCTACTGTATTGGGTTTCTGTAATCCCCCTTAAATGGCCCTTAATTTTAATTGTCTCTCTTTATATTCCCTCCCTCATCCTCCTCTTCCCTCCATCTATCATCTTGATCCACCCTGTTCAGTCTCCTTTGTATCCATTCATAACTATCTATTCTATTTTCCTTTCCTAGTGAGAGCTATCTATACGCTCACTTTGTATCTAACCTCTGTGGTTCTATGGATAGTAGGTTGGTTATCATTGACTTGACATCTAATTTCTACACTTAAGTGAATAAATTCCTCATTTGTCTATCTGAGTCTGAGTTAACTCACTAAGGGTGATATTTTTCTAGTTCCATCCAATTTACCTGCAAATTTCATGATTTCACTAGTTTTTAACAGCCGAGTAATACTCCATTGTGTAAATGCACTACATTTTCTTTATCCATTCATTTGTTGAGGGTCATCTAGCTTATTTCTAGCTGGTGGCAATTCTTTATAGCAATAAACATGATTGAGCAAATATTTCTGTGAAAAGATAAAGTGATCTTGGGGTATATGTCTAAGAGTGGTATAGGTGGACCTTGAGGTACATGGATTTCCCTATTCTTTTTTTTATTTTTTCATTCAAAAATTTACACTTCCTCCCCTTCTCCCAACCCCTCCTACTCCCCCACTAAGCCTCCTCCCTCCCCCTCCATCCTTAAGAGTGGGCAGGGTACCCTGCCCTGTGGGAAGTCCAAGGTCTTCCCCCCTCCATCCCAGCCTAGGAAGGTGTGCATCCAAATAGGCTAGGAACCCAAAAAGCTAATACATGCAGAAGAGACAGGTCCCAGTGCCATTATCGATGGCTTCTCAGTCCACCACCATTGGCAGCCACATTCAGAGAGTCCGGTTTGATCACATGCTTGTTCAGTCCCGGTCCAGCTAGATTTGGTGAGCTCCCATTAGATCAGGCACACTGTCTCAGTGAGTGGACAAACACCTCGCAGTCCTGAATTCCTTGTTCATCTTCTCCCTCCTTCTGCTCTTCAACTGGACCTTGGGAGCTCAGTCCATTGCTTTGATGTGGATGTGGGTCTCTGTCTCTATCTCCATCCATCGCTCCTATATCTGCCCTACCTTCATCTCCAACCTCCCACTGCCCCAAATTCTCCCCAGTCCTTCCCTTCTCCCTTCTACTTCCCCCTCTCCCCTTCCCCCACCCCACCCCCACCCCAACACCCAACACCGTGCTCCCAACTTTTGCCAGGCTATCTTGTTTGTTCCAGTTTCCGAGGGGATCTATATATGTTTTTCTTTGGGTTCACCTTGCTATTTGGCTTCTCTAGGCTTGTGAACTATAGGCTTAATGTCCTTTGTTTATGGCTAGAGTACACTAATGAGTGAGTACATACCATAATCATCTTTTTGGGTTTCGGTTATCTCACTAAGGATAGTGTTTTCTATTTCCATCCATTTGCATGCAAAATTCAAGATGTCATTGTTTTTTACTGCTGAGTAGTACTCTAATGTGTATATATTCCACACTTACTTTATCCATTCTTCCATTGAGGGGAATATAGGTTGTTTCCAGGTTCTGGCTATTACAAATAATGCTGCTATGAACATAGTTGAACAAATGCTTTCGTAGTATGATTGGACATCTCTTGGGTATATTCCCAAGAGTGGTATTGCTGGATCCTGAGGTAAGTTGATTCCCAATTTACTGAGAAACCACCACACTGATTTCCAAAGAGGTTGCACAAGTTTGATTCCCACTAGCAATGGATGAGTGTTCCCCTTACTCCACATTATCTCCAGCATAGGCTATCCTTGGTGTTTTTGATTCTAGCCATTCTGAAAGGTGTAAGATGGTATCTCAAAGCTGTTTTGATTTGCATTTCCCTGATCACTAAGGAAGTTGAACATGTCTTTAAGTATCTTTTGACCATTTGAACTTCTTCTATTGAGAATTCTCTGTTCAGATCATTACCCCATTTTTAATTGGGTTATTTAGAATTTTAATGTCTAGTTTCTTGAGTTCTTTATATATTTTGGAGATCAGACCTTTGTCTGATGTAGGGTTGGTGAAGATCTTCTACCATTCAGTAGGATGCCTTTTGTCTTAATGACTGTGTCCTTTGCTTTACAGAAGCTTCTCAGTTTCAGGAGGTCCCATTTATTCATTGTTGCTCTTATTGTCTGTGCCACTGGGGTTATACATAGGAAGTGGTCTCCTGTGCCCAGGTATTGCAGGCTACTTCCCACTTTCTCTTCTGTCAGGTTCAGTGTGGTCAGATTTATATTGAGGTCTATAATCCATTTGGACTTGAGTTTTGTGCATGGTGATAGATAGGATCTATTTTCATTCTCGTACAGGTTGACATCCAGTTATGCCAGCACCATTTGTTAAATATGCTTTCTTCCTTCCATTGTATGATTTTCGCTTCTTTGTCAATTATGAGGTGTTCATAGGTTTGTGGATTAATATCCGGGTCTTTGATTCGATTCCATTGGTCAACATCTCTGATTTTGTGCCAATACCAAGCTGTTTTTAATACTGTAGCTCTGTAATAGAGTCTGAAGTCCAGGATGGTAATGTCTCTGGAAATTCCTTTATTGTATAGGATTGTTTTAGCTATCCTGAGCTTTTTGTTTTTCCATATGAATTTAGTTATTGTTCTCCAAGGTCTATGAAGAATTTTGTTGGGATTTTGATGGGGATTGCATTGAATCTATAGATTGCCTTTGGTAGAATTGCCATTTTTACTATATACATTCTACGAATCCAGGAGCATGGGAGATCCTTCCATTTTCTGGTATCCTCTTCAATTTCTTTCTTCAAGGCCTTAAAGTTCTTGTCAAATAGGTCTTTTACTTCCTTGGTTAGTGTAACCCCAAGATACTTTATGCTACTTGTGGCTATCATGAAAGGTGATGTTTCTCTGATTTCCCTCTCACAAAATTTATCCTTTTCTGTGTAGGAGGGCTACTGATTTTTTGAGTTGATCTTGTATCCTGCCACATCACTGAAGGTATTTATCAGCTGTAAGAGTTCTTTGGTAGAGTTTTTGGAGTCACTTATGTACACTATCATATCATCTGCAAAGAACGAAAGTTTGACTTCTTCCTTTCCAATTCAAATCCCCTTGATCTCCTTATGTTTTCTTATTGCTATTGCTAGAACTTCAAGCACTATGTTGAAGAGATATGGCGAGAGTGGACAGCCTTGTCCTGTTCCTGATTTTAGTGGAATGGCTTTGAGTTTCTCTCCATTTAATTTGATGTTAGCTGTCGGCTTGCTGTATATTGCTTTTATTATAATCAGATATGAACCTTGTATTCCTAATGTCTCCAAGACCTTTATCATAAAGGGGTGTTGAATTTAGTCAAATACTTTTTCAGCATCTAATGAAATGATCACTTGGGTTTTTTTTCAGTTTATTTATATGATGGTTTACATTGATAGATTTTCATATGTTGAACCAGCCCTGCATCTCTGGGATGAATCCTACTTGATCATGATGTATGATTTTTTTTTGATGTGTTCTTGGATTCGGTTTGCCAGTACTTTATTGAGAATTTTTGCATTGATGTTTATGAGTGAGATTGGTCTGTCATTCTCTTTCTTGGTAACCGAGTATGTGATCAATTTTCGAGGAGGTTCCATGAGATGCTGAGAAGAAGGTATATTCTTTCCTGTTTGGGTGGAATGTTCTATAGATGTCTGTTAAGTCCATTTGATTTATTACATCTGTTAGTTCTCTTATTTCTCTGTGAAGTTTCTGTCTGGTTGACCTGTCCATTGGTGAGAGAAGAGTGTTGAAATCTCCTACTTTTAGTGTGTGGGGTTTGATACGTGCTTTGAGTTCTAGTAATGTTTCTTTTACATATGTGGGTGCTTTTATATTAGGGGCATAGATATTCATGATTGAGACTTCATCCTGATGAATTGTTCCTCTTATGAATATAAAGTGTCCATCTTCATCTCTTCTGATTGATTTTAGTTTGAAGTCGATTTTGTTCGATATTAGTATAGCCACACCCGCTTGTTTCTTAGGGCCTTTTGATTGAAAAACCTTTTCCCAAACCTTTACAAAGATAATGTCTGTCTTTGTGGTTGAGGTGTGTTTCTTGTAAACAACCGAATGTTGGATCCTGTTTTCATATCCATTCTCTTAACCTGTGCCTTTTTATAGGTGAATTGATTCCATTGATATTAAGTGATATTAATGACCAGTGGTTGTTAACTCTGGTTATTTTTTTTTTTTGGGTGGTAGAGTTTGTGTGTTTCCCTTCTTTGAGTTCTGCTATCGGAGGGTTATTAGATGTCTGAGTTATTATGGGTGTTTTTTGCTTTCTTTTGTTGTGGTTTTTCTTCTAGTACTTTCTGTAGGGCTGGGTTTATGGCTATGTATTGCTCAAATTCGTTTTTATTCTGGAATATCTTGTTTTCTCCATCAATGAATGAAAGAAAGCTTTGCTGTGTGTAGTAGTCTGGGTTTGCATCCGTGGTCTCTTAGTGTCTGCAGCACATCTATCCAAGACCTTCTGGCCTTCATGGTTTCCATAGAGAAGTCAGGTGTAATTTTGATACCTTTATATGTTACTTGACCTTTTTCCTTTGCAGCTCTTAATATTCTTCATTTATTCTGTATGTTTTGTGTTTTGATTATGATATGGCGAGGGGATGGTTTTATTTTTGATCCAGTCTATTCAGTGTTCTGTATGCTTCCTGTATCTTCATAGGAATATCCTTCTTTAGGTTGGGAATGTTTTCTTCTATAATTTTGTTGAATATATTTTCTGGGCCTTTGAGCTGGAGTTCTTCTCCTTCTTCTATCTCTATTATTCTTAGGTTTGGTCTTTTCATGGTGTCCCAGATTTCCTGGATGTTTTTTGTTTTGAATTTGTTGGATTTGTTGTTTTCTTTGATCAATTAGTTTATTTTCTCTATCGTATCTTCAGCATCTGAGATTCTTTCTTCTATCTCTTGTTTTCTATTGGTTATACCTGTCTTTGTAGTTCCTGTTCGCTTACCCAGATTTTCCATATCCAGCCATCCCTCAGTTTGTGTTTTCTTCATTGCCTCCATTTCAGTTTTCAAGTCTTGAACTGTTTCCATTACCTGTTTGATTGCTTTTTCTTGCTTTTCTAGGGTATCTTTGAGGGATTTATTCATTTCTTCTAACTTTTTGTTAGTCTTCTCCTTCATTTCTTTAAAGGAGTTTTTCATATCCTCTTTAATGGTCTCTGTCGCTTTCATAATGTTACGTTTAAAGTCTATTTCTTCTACTTCTTCTGGATTAGGTTGTTCAAGTCTTCCTGTTGCATATTTGCTGGAGTCTGGTGTTATCATGTTGCTTTTCAGTTTGTTGGAGGAATTTTTGCATTGGTGCCTGCTCATCTCTTCCTTTGAATGTCGTCAGGGGAGTCTCTGTGGCTTTGTCCGATTTTTGCTGTGGCTAACTGTGTACTTGGGGATTTTTCTTCTTCTGCCATCTTCTAGGTCCCCTCAGCACTGGAGTTGGCTCTCAGATCCCCTCTTCCCTGAAGTAGGCTGTGGTGGATCTTAGAACCCCCTTCAGATGGATCTACTGGTACTGGATCTGTGCCACATTCTGGCCAAGGACCTTGTATACAAATGGATGGGCTTGATATATGCTGGCTGCGTGGAACAAAGAAACCCCTGCAGCCTTGTACTCACCATTGTGGCCCCAGAGCCTCAGCCCCGAAGCAGGCTGAGTTGGGGCCTCCTAGGACCCCACATATGGGAAGGGGTATTTGGGGGCAAGTTGGGGTGGGATATGTAGAGAAAGCCAGTAGCCGGTGAGAAGCCCCACTGAATGGCCAGTAAATTTAGGGGATTGGAAGGCGCCTGTACTCCCTTCCCAGGGCGTCTGGTGCACGGACACACACCTATCACTCCGGATGGATCTACTAGTTTTGGATCAGGGCCGCTTGCTGGCCAAGGACCTTAAAGACAAAAGTTCAGGCTTGGTAGATACCCGTAGATGCTTTGTGGAACAAAGAAACCCCTGCAGCCTTGCACTCACCACTGTGTCCCCTGAGCCTCAGCCCCAGAGCAGGCTGAGTTGGGGGATCCTAGGACCCCACAGATGGGAGGGGGTGCTTGGGGACAAGTTGGGATGGGATACATAGAGGAAGCCAGTAGCCGGGGAGAAGCCCCGCTGAATGGCCAGAATGTTTAGGGTATTGGAGTTCGCCTGTACTCCCTTCCCTGGGGCATCTGGCCAGGCGGGCATACACTTACCACTCCAGATGGATCTATTGGTACTGGATCAGGGCCTCTTGGCGGGCAGGTGGATTCCCCTATTCTTGAGGAACTAGTGATTTTCATAGTGGTTGTACAAGTTTGTACTCCTACCAGTGATCAATTTGGATCTATTTGGGTTCTTCTATATGTAGCCATCTAGTTTAATCAGCATCATTCGTAAAAGATGCTATCTTTTTTGCAGTGTTTCTTTCTGGTATCTTAGGCGGAAAAAAAAATCACACATCTATAGGTATGTGGATACATGTCTGGGTCTCCAATTTGATTCCATTGTTCATGTCTGTGTTTGTGCCAACACCATGCAGTTTTTATTACTGTAGCCCTATTTCAAGTACAACTTGAATGTAATCAGTGTGGTAAAGCTTTTCCATGTAATCTTCAGTTACATAAGAAAAACACATACTGGAGAGAAACCCTATGAATGTAATCAATGTGGTAAAGCCTTTGTATGTCAAAATAGTCTCTGAACACATGAAAGAAGTACAGCTTGCAACTGGGGGTGATGATACCTCCAGCAGTTCTTCTGTTGTTTGGGATTGTTTTAGCTATCCTGGGGCTTTTGTGTTTCCCTGTGAAGCTGAAGGTTGCTGAACTGTCACTTTGTTATAGATCTTACCATCCTTCCAGGCGTAAGATGGAATCTCAGAGTCATTCTGATTTGCATTTCACCAATGGCTAAGGATGTTAAACACTTAAGTGTTTCTCGGCCATTAGAGATTCCTTTAATAAGAATTCTCTGATTAGCAAACAAGTTGGCTAATGGAATCGAATTGAAGACCCTGACATTAATCCACACACCTGTGAACACCTGATTTTTGACAAAGAAGCTAAAATTATACAATGGAAAAAAAAGAAAGCATCTCCAACAAATGGTGTTGTATAACTGAATGTGAACATGTAGAAGAATGCAAATAAATCCATATCTATCCCACTGCACAAAACTTAACTCCAAATGAATCAAAAACCTCAACATAAATCTGGTTACACTGAACCCGATAGAAGAGAAAGTGGGAAGTAGCCTTGAACACATTGGCACAGGAGAACACTTCCTAAATATAACCCCAGCAGCACAGACACTGAGAGCAATAATAAATAAATGGGACCTCCTGAAACTGAGAAGCTTCTGTAAGGCAAAGGACATGGTCAATAAGACAAACTGACAGCATGCATAATGGGAAATGATCTTCACTAACCCCACATCTGACAGAGGGCTGATCTCCAAAATACATAGAACTCAATAAACTAGACATCAGACTACCAAAAAATCCAGTTAAAAATGGGGTACAGATCTAAACAGAGAATTCTCAACAGAAGAATCTCAAATAGCCAGAAGACATTTAAGGAATTGCTCAGTATCCTTAGCCATTAGGGAAATGCAAATCAAACCTACACTGAGATACCATCTTACATGTTTCAGAATGGTTAAGATCAAAATGGATGGTAGCTTATGTTGGAAAGGATATGGAATAAGGGAACACTCCTCAACTGTTGGTGGGAGTGCAAACTTGTACAGGCACTTTGGAAATCAGTATGGTGTTTATCAGAAAATTGGGAATCAATCTACCTCAACACCCAGCAATACACTATTGTGTATATATCCAAAAGATGATTAATCATACCCCAAGTACACTTGCTCAACTGTGTTTATAGCAGCATTATTCGTAAGAGCCAGAAACAGGAAACAACCGAGATTTCCCTCAACCAAAGAATGGATAAAGACAATGTGGTACATTTACACAATGGAATATTTCTCAGCAGTAGAAAAGAATGACATCATGAAATTTGTTGGCAAGTGAATGGAACCAGAAAAAAAAATCTTGAGTGAGGTAATCCAGACCCAGAAAGAGAAACACGGCATATACTCACTCATAAGTGGATGCTAGATGCAATACAAAGGATATCTAGGCTATAATCCATAACTCCAGAGAAGCTAGGTAAAAAGGAGGACCCTAAGAAGGGCAAACATGGAGGGACCCAGGAATGGGAAATAGTCTCCTGAGTAAACTGGGAGGAGGGTTAGAAGAGAGGGAATGTGAATGGGAACATGAGGGATCAAGATGGGTGAGTTGGGGGAGAGATGGAGAGGTAGAGCAAGGAAAGAGATATCTTCATAGAGGGAGCTATTATAGGGTTAGGGAGAAACCTGATGCTAGGAAAATTACCAGGACTTAACAAGGGTGACCCCAGGTAAGATTTGTAACAATAGTGGAGAGGGTACCTGAACTGGCCTTGCCCCTGTAGTCAGAGTAGTGCCTTAACTACCTTAACTGTCATCATAGAACCTACATCCAGTAACTTATGGAAGAAGATTCAGTGATCCTCAGCAAAGCACTGGGCTGAGCTCCTGGAATTCAGTTGAAGAGAGGGAGGAGAACGAGCCAGGAGTGCGGGTCAAAGTCATGATAGGGAAAACCACAGAGATAGCTGACCTGAGCTAGTAGGAGCGCAGGGACTCTGGACTGACAGCTGGGAGCCTGCACAGGACTGAACTAGTCCCTCTGAATGTAGGTGACAGTTGTGTGGTTTGATCTGTTTGTGGCGCCCCTGGAAGTGAGACCAAGATTTATCTTGGGTGCATGAACGGTCTCTTTGGAGCCTATTTCTTATGGTGGGATTCTTTGCTCAGCCTTGATGCAGAGGGGAGGAGTCTGTCCTGTCTCAACTTGGTATACCAGACTTTGTTGACTCACCAAAGGAGGCCTTAACCCCTCTAAAGTGCATGGATGGGGGTTGGAATTAGGGGAGGTAGGGACCCAGAGAAAGGGAGGGAGCGAAACTGAGGTTGATATGTAAAATTAAAAAAAATTAAACAAAAAAGAATTCTCTGTTTAGATATGTACCCCATTTTTAAATTGGATTGTTTGGTTTGTTGTAGTCTGGTTTCTTGAGTTCATTATATATTTTTGATATTAGCTCACTATCTGATGTGAAGATAGTAGAAATCTTTCTCATTCTGTAGATAGCTGCTTTGTCCAAATGACGGTGCCCTTTGACTTACAGAAGCTTTTCGGTTTCATGAAGTTGTTGGGTATTTTCTTAATTAGTGATTGACAGAAGAGGGCCCAGATGATTGTGTGTGATGCCACTCCTGGATTTAATAAGAAAGCAGGCTATGAGAAGTAAGCTGGTCAGCAGCACTTCTTTATGGCTTCTACATCAACCCCTCCTTCTATGTTCCTGGCCAGTTTGAGTTCCTACCTTAGCTTTCCTCAATGGTCACTCAGTATTAGTAAGCCAAATAAACATTTTTCTCTCCACGTTTTATCATATCAGTAGTAACCCTAACTAAGATATCTGCATTTCTGGTCGGGACTGGGGCAGTGACTGGCCATGGAATGTAGACCCGCATATTTGAGGTTGTCTGCAGTTTGGATGTGTGTCAACTAGAACATTACAGGTAAAGGTCATAGTCTGCTCTTTTTTAGCAGTCTTGGAGTTAAGTTGTTGGAGAAAAACAGTAGCATAGTAGGTACCTTAATAAGATCAATAATGTCTCTGTAGCAACATTTGTGAAGAGCTGTACTGAGTATATAAACTATCAATGTATTTGTTTCACATAAGATATCTCTTTCACACAAATCTAAAAAGGATTTGTTTTTATTTGTGTGTGTGTATGTGTGTATGTGTGTGTCTGAGAGAGGGGGTTGGGGTGATGTGTGATATGTGTGAGTGTACTTGCAGCAGCCAGAAGAGGATACCTCATTTCCTGAAGCTGGAGTCTTAGGAACTGGTAAGAAATGTGCTGTGGGTGCTAGGAACGGAACTTAGGTCCTCCACGTTTTATTGTTGTTCATTGCTTGTATGTTCTGTTATGACATCGGCTCACCATGTAGAAAGATTCAGCCATTTTAATTGTGTATACTTCGCCTGTATACTTAGCTGTGTGTGAAGAGAACATATGACATGCATTCTTTCAGCAATTTCAAAGTGTCAAGTCTAATCCCTCCTTTCAATGAGTTTACTAGAAACGTGACAGAAAATTATTTTTGAATTTATAGTGAACCAAGTATAAAAGGACCATGATCCTTGGGAATGAAATCTTGGAGAACAAAATGTGCAATTACGCTTTCTACTCGGGCCTTAGGGGGCGATTTGAAATTTCAATCATACCTAAGTAAAATCAGGCAAGTTTTTTATAATTATTATTATTAAACTGGGGTTTTAAATCAATGCACACAGTTTGTTTTATACTTGCACAATTTGTAGGGGACTTTTATTTTCTTGTGTTTGTATTTGCTTGTTTGGTTTTGACTTTGGATTTTCTGAGAGGATTTGAGCCAGATGCCAGGTAGAAGCTTAACTGTGAAATATAATAAGTTAAACAGTTTTGTTTTATTTTCATCGTGTTTGACTTTGATTTAATTTGCTTTGATTCCATTTGATTTTGTACCCAACCCAGATCTAAACACATATTTTAGCACCTGAGGATCCCTCTCTGCCCAGTCAAGCAATTCAAAGGAATGAGATCGTAGCTGGGATTTAAGGAAAGTTTTTGCTATAATTTGTAGCTTTTAAACTATAAGGCTCAGAAATCCTATGATCACAGATTCCTTATAGCTGTACAAGCTCCATCTGGGAAAGGAGACTCCTCAAGGATGCAGAGATCTGTGGCCCAAACAACTCACCTAGATAGAAGTCAGCCAAGACTAGAAAGATGCTAAAATGTCCGTAAGCAACATAGGCTTCACATCTAAGATGCATGCACAAGTCCCATACCTCAGTGTGAAAAGGCAAATGACCCCTGAGCAAAGTGAACAAGGATCTGATAAAGGATTCCAAGCATAGCATAGTGCATGGTGTTCATGCCACCCTGTGACAACTGCAATGAACTGAGGCACTTACAGCAACAGAAACATGTTCTGAGTTCCACGGAGAAACCCAGATTTGTGTCAGGAAGATTGCATTTTCATGGGGAACTCTCGGCCTCTTCCAGATGGTGATTTCTCTGGCTGCCTTGACCTTTGGGAATTAGTGATATATCTGTAAACCAAGGGACCCCAGAAACTGCTGGCAATGCCAAAGGCGGGGGGTGAAGCAGGAAGATGCTTTCTTAGGGCTTGCAGTAGGAGCCCGCTCTGCCAACTTTGCTCTTCTACCCGCTGTAACTGAAAGACATTGAATTCTCCTATCAAGCCATGTATTCTGTGGTATTTTGTTGCAGAAGCCTAGGGAAATGATTTCTAACATGTTTAAGAATCACTAATATTGGGAAAAGAATATAGCTAGTATTTGTTGGAAATATCCAACATTAAGTTTAGTGTAATGAGTTAAGGGACTTAATTTTTTTTTTTCAAAAGGGGGTAGATTTACTTGGCATCTAAAATGTTCTTGGCCAGAGTTCTGTGTAGAAAATCATCACTTACCTACCTGGACATAGTTGTTTTAAAACTTTTAATTGTGATATAAGACATTCAGATAATTACTGGAGTCAAATAGTGGTTGTTCCCCTTATAAATGGCTGTGAAGTGTTGAGGAGATAACTCTGTTAGTAAAGTCCTTGTGCGGAAACATGAAGCCCTGAGCTCAGTCTCAGTGTCCATGTTAAATCTGAGCATGGGGGCTCAAACCTGTAATCCCAGCACTGGGGAGGTGAGGATGGGATTATCTTTGGGGCTTGCTGGATAGCCAGTCTAGTCTTATCCATGGAGAGTGATTAAGGAAGACAGCCAGGGTCAACCTGCAGCCTCTACACATATGTCAAGCACACCTACCCACATGCATGTGGTATATTTCTACCACAAACATGATATACATAATAAATTATATATATAGTATATATATATATACATATACATATATATATACAACATTTATCTGTCTGTATATAAATATATATATAACAGATAAATGTTGTATGGTGTTAACATTACTTTGTTCAAGTATTTTTTTCATTTCTGTGTAAACTTCTTATAGGATACATGCCATTGCATGCATTATGGTGAATTTAAAAGTAGATAGGACATTGGGCTGGAGAGATGTCTCAGCCATTAAGGCCAGGCTCATAGGAAAGAAGTAGATGGGATAAAAGTACTAGGCAACAATCATTTGGGAAAGGCTGAGTCATGATTGCAGTGACATTTTTGATTTTACTATTAGCTAACAATGATAAGACTATAATAGTTGGAGTGTAACAAGAGAAGTTCATAAGCATTAGAACCACCTTGAAAGTGAACAGACTTATTCATATATTGGGTAGTAAACTTTTTTTCTGTCTGCTCTGTTTATTTCTCACCCCAGTAACACATTTCATGTGTGTGATGTGTTTCAATTGAACCATAAACACGAAAATTCAAATTTTGTGTAACCCATTCTCAAGCTTACTATAGATTCCTTCTATAGTTTCTCCTATGACCCTGATTCTTATTTAATTTCATTGAATTGTTGATAAGAATGCCAAACAACTTCAATGCAAATGTAGGTCAAGTATCCATAGAAGTTCAAACTTAAAACCATGGTAAAACAACTTAAAAATTGTAAAGCCTGTGGAAATGAAAAGTACTATGTCTACTTTATATACATTTATGTGGTGTCTACCACATGTAGATTTTTTCAAACTAGCTGGTTTTCTTTTCTGTTGATTTGCATGGCCTATCAATCATTGAATTCTGGCACTTGCTTCATCTCTGTTAGTTTAACATTCTAAGTTAAATAGACAAGCAACACAGGTGTTATCCAGAAGCAATTTCTATGTGTGAATTATAAACTGATTTTTTGGCTTCTCACAGAACTATAGCTTTATCTGTTCCTTAAAGTTCAAATCAACTTTTGTATCATTGGTGGCATGAGTAATTATTGCCATTTTATATGGATTTGTAATGTAAAAATTAGTAAAACAAAGCTGTTGTCATTAAATTCAACATTATTGTGCCAAGAGATTTCACCAAAGTTTTACTTCTTTGTTAGTTTGTAATGGGAGGTTTGTGGGCATATGGAGACAAAAAGCAATCTTTTTTAAAACTTGGCCTGGACCTTCATAGTAACTGTGTTCCAACTATTTTCATGCATTCTCTACGAAGCTCGGCATACTTTGTCTCTAACTGACAAACATAGCTCTGTAGCTACTAAAGGATGTCATGTAAACAGATGTCTAGTACTCAAGAGTGGATATGTAAGAGTGATAAGTGGTATTTGTGTCTGAACAAAGACTTCTTCAGAACCGCAAAATAAGGATATTTCCACAAGACCTTGGAGTTACTATCATCTGGTAGAATAACTAATATTGATGTATGCCCAGTGATGGTACTGATGCTAGGAAACAGATGACATGGTGGATGAGCTAACCAATGTTCTGTGTACTTGAAATCTTGTACTTCATCTCATTTAGTCTTTGTAAATGTCCTAAAAGTTTGGGGCTGTTATTATACTTAATGTACATACAAGAAAACTAAGGCAGATATCTTTAGGCAACATGCAAGGGACGCAGAGCTAGTAGAGATAACAAAAACAAAAGACAAAACCAAAACAGGAAGAGCCAGTCTGGCCTAAGTATTAATGAGATGTGACACCTTCTATTCCTTGCAAGCCTCAGGAAACCAATGGAGTGTGTGGTGGTACATGACTGTAATCCCAAAACTTGGAAGGTGGAGACAAGAAGATCATGTGTTCCAAGCCAGCTCAGGATAGAAGAAACCTATATGGGAAATAAAAAAAAAAAACTTAAGGAATTATTGATGAGATGTTAAGTAAATATTTGTCATTAAATATAAACTTTGACATACTTGAATGAAGGAACCATTGGCTATGATCCCTGGGTTGTTTTGTTTTCATTTATGTCATATGCAGCAGAAAAAAGTGTGATCATTTTTTATTTCTCTGAAACTAAATATTAAATTTGATATTTAATATTTTGGAATGCTGAAATCACAACCAAAATGATTGAAAATGGAGGTGATAGGGACAAGGGAGAAAATCCATGAGAACAGGGCATGTGCCTTTATGAAAGTGACCTAGGCACATTCTTCATTCCTTCTATCAAGTGAGGTCACAGTAACCTAGGCACATTCCTCATTCCCTCTATCAAGTGACGTCACAGTAGTAAGACTCCATCCGTGAGCCAGAGAAGTACTTCCCTCTAGACTCTATGACTTCCTTTATATTTGGTTTACCGGACTCCAGATCTGTATGAGTTAAGTTTTATTTTTAAACCACCAAGTAAGTGTTTTTCTGGCACTTTGAAGCTTGGTTAGCATTTATCACATCAGAATGTCATCCTCTTGAATAAGATACAATCTTGACCTTGCCTTTGAAGTCCTGGTTACATGGAAAGATCATGAAAACAGGATTTTTTTTATTGTATTTCCAGCACCTAGACCTATGTCTGTGTTAGATTCTTGATTAATAATAAGTGAATGATAGAATCAGTTGTGTAGGCATTTAATAGGGGGTTAGCTTTGGATTATATAACAGAAAAGAACAGGAAATCATGTCAATTAGATGAATTCCACAAATATATCAAAAAATAAAAAAATGAATTCATATATTCTGGTCTGCTAGGCCCCAACAGTAATGCAAAGGAATATATCAAAACCTTTCAATTAGAGATAAAACAAAACCTTTGTAAGAGAGTAAGAAGATAAACAGTTTTTATACCCGTAAAAAAATCACAAGGAACTATGCAAACCGTTTACTAAGAAACATATAAAAATGAAATAATTTCTATTTCCAGAAATACATGAACACTAATTTTTAAACTGTGGACAAATATTAGTTGAACATTGTGGAGCAGGCCTCTAGTACAACACTGCTGCGAACAGGAGCACAGGAGTTCAAGGCCAGCCTCCCATTGACAGCCAGTGGGCTACACAAGACCCTGTGTCAAAGAATATAATAAAAATATGTACATAAATATTATGAATACAAATTTAAATATATATATTGGTGTGGATACACAAAGGAAATTGAGTGGAGACTGCTAAATTTGACTATATCTGGATAGAAAGCATTCTAGGTTGGAGAAGTTTATAGCTCATAGAAATGTTTTCTCTAACTTTTACTGCTACTACAATATTTGAGCTCCTCTTGGGGTACTAAGGTGTAGGTATCCATTATTAATGTGATACAGACTTCTGATCATGACTCATTGCGGTTTATGACAACATATAGCTACATAGGCCTATATAAGTATCTGTGCCCATATCTATTTCTGCATGTTTTATGATAAATTGGTAAAGACAGATGAGTGTATATGATCGGATATATTCATGTAAAAGTTAAAGTGTGCATTTTCATCAGTAAAGGTGAATTGCCGTATATTAGAAATTCTTGGTATTTTGGTTGCATTTGTGTGTTGAGTACCTATTTCAGAAACAGATGTGAAGAAATTTGTTCTTAGATTTGAGAGTGAAGCTATTAGACAGATGGCCCCTGATCCTTTGATATTAAATAACCTCTCTTCTGGACAACTGTTGTCATTGTAATTCTTAGCTGAGGGAAGAGTTGTCAAATGGTTGCGTCTTTTGTTTTTAATTGGTGGTCATATAAAGCAAAGGTTGTGAACACTGCTGCTGTATCTTAATGTTCTGAGGAATATAAATTTAGAAAGGCAAGCATGTATCAGAATTCTTGAATAGCTTTTCTTGTGGTAGCATAAAGATGGATTGAAGAAAACAGAAATTTTAAAAAATAAGACAATAACTGTCCTATTCACAAGATGTTCTACAGGATGCAAAAGCGCAGACAAATGCATCAGCATCTCATTATACATAATGTGAGACAGAATGATTGCAAAATTATTATGTCACAGGAACAGACTGTTTTGACCAGACAGACTAAGATAGATTGATGTTGGGGAATTGATGAGATGAATTTGATTAGGTGGAAAATAGAAAAAAGAAATTATATAGGACAAGGGATTATGTAGACCCACTTAGTGAGCATCTGACAAGCTAGCAGTATTCTTGGGGATTTATAAATAGGTATGACATATGCCATCTGATATTCCCCAGGACATCTAGAAGCAGGTATTACTTCTACACCCTACAGGAACAAATACTGATAGTATGGTCCTCTGTCATCCAGAAGGTAACAGAGATGTAATTCCTATATAGTTGTCACACAGCCTTGTGGTTCAGTTCAGTTTCTGTGAATGTGTGGGGTCTATACTGTTCCCTTCCCTCATGCATCCTTGGTGGGATTACATTAGCTAAAAATGAGCATGAGATTTTTGATCTGCAAATTGAGAAAAAAAATATAAGTATTCTAAATGGGAAAATCCCCTTCATCTCTTCTGCTGCAATTCCAGTTTGTGACAGGTTCACTTGGAATTCATGCACACTTGTAGAATTTAAATATTTTAGGAAGGCAGACCTTGTGAAAAGCTTCAGTGGTTAATGGTGGCTTAGGAAGGTTCAGGACCCACTTTAGGTTCTAGAATATCTTAGATGGGTTGCAGCCCCAGAATAGTGCCCATACCAGACCTTAGTGAGAAGAGGGCAGAATAGGTTATCAGGTGAATGGGAGGAGTTCTCTTGATAATTCAAAGGATTCTGCTTGGGTATATTTAATAATTTTGTATGTTTCCTCTTTTTTGCTCCTGAAATAAAGATTTGATCTGAATGGTTAATACGAAGATGATTTTGATCTACCTTCAAACAGAGATAATAACCTCGTATTTATTTTAGATTACTCAATAACTCCTATGTCTTTAATGAAAAAAAGTACAATGTTAAAATTTCCCCAATTGCCTGGTAGGTGTTGTAATGTTTCTCCTGTTGACTGCAGCACTGTCTTTTACCTGCTAGGTTCAAGGACAAGGAAATGTTTCCAGTTTAATGTTAAACTTATGTATGAATAGAATTCAATTCACAATTTAAAAATGTAGCTTTATGCTTATTAAAAATATTAAGGCATTTTACTATAATCTAAGTGTTCATCTATCTTTTCATCCAGGTATGACTATAAAAATCAAGTTGTGTGAGTATCAGATCTACAGAATTAAATATGGTTACATTATTCATAGTCTAGCTATTATGAAGACTAATTATAAAAGTTTATTGTGTCAGGAATATTATAGGTCAGAACACAGAAGGTTATTTATTTACTTCATTATTTAATTATAACTTGTGATGGTGTATATGTGGTAGTAGAATCTTGGCCAACTGAAGTAAGAATAGGATTATTCTCTGCTCTCTCTGCTCTGCAAATTGTAATGAGATCTTAAAAATTGTAATAAGACTTAACAAGCAGTCCTGTTCTCACCCACCACTCTATGGCTCTTCAAGAGAGACCACATCTTGTTGTTCAGGAATCGGTGGCTTGACTAACATTCCCCAGCTTATGTCAAGGCTTATTCGTGCCTCTGTTTACCTTTTGAGATTATACACTAACATATTTCCCCCTTTCCTTTTCTTCTCTCAGATCAAAACATATCTCTCTTTTACTTCAAATTAATGGCCTCTGTTTTTAATGTTTTAATATGTACATATGTATTTACACATGCAGTGTGGGAGGACCTTTTGTCTATGTGTTGCTTTTATTGGTTAATGAATACAGAACTGCTTTGAGCCTGTGGCAGGGTGGAACAGATTTGGGGGGGGAGAACTAAACTGAATGCTGGGAAAAAGGAGGCAGAGTTAAAGAAAAGCCATGGAGCCACCGGAGATAGATGCGAAAAGCTTTAGCCAGTAAGCCACTGTCACGTGGCAATACACAGATTGATAAAAATGGGTTAAATTAATATGTAAGAGATTAGCCAGTAAGAAGCTAGAGCTATGGGTCCAAGCAGTGCTTTAATTAAAATAGTTTCTGCATGGTTATTTTGGTTCTGGGCGGCCGGGACAGACAAACAGCCCCTCCTCTAACACGCATATTCTTAACTATAGCCTGCGCAGTCTGTATTACGTCACTTGTGTGTTTTCACGGTTGTCCATGTGGTTGGCAACAAATTGGTGTGATCTTCCCTAGAGGAGACTATTTCTCTCACTCCGTGTTCCTTCGTTGCCTCTAGTTCTTTATTCACGGTTGTCCATGTGGTTGGCAACAAATTGGTGTGATCTTCCCTAGAGGAGACTATTTCTCTCACTCCGTGTTCCTTCGTTGCCTCTAGTTCTTTATGTAGAGTGAAGGTCTGCTCACTTTTGAGTCATACAGGTAGCTCTGTTCTTCCTAGCTTTCATACACCTGCCCACATGCAGGTTAATGTCAAATACCCTCAGCTAGGAGAGCTGGACTTTCCTGGAGTATTCTAATTCACATCCTCATCTCAAGATAGCCTTGTCCACTTCAAGGTCGCAGGAATTCTAGAGAGTAAGGGAAGAATATGAGGCCTACCAAAACTGAGGGATGAAGCTGGCATACTGTCCCTTCTGCCAAGTCTATTGGCCGGTTAGTTCCTAGGGCACACAGATCTAAGGGGACATGGAAACAAATGTCACCCTTTAATGGAAGAACTTCTAAGCCACACTACAAGAGGGTATCTGTACAGAGAAGGGAGTCAGTGTGGCCATTTCATAATCTGTCCCGCAGGGAAGAGACACATTAAGATTTGCAGAATAGTCAAAGCCCATATGAAGGACAGTGTGCTGATTGTTTTGATTGGTGCACAGGAAATGATAAGATGATTTAATTGAAGAAGTAAAAATTTAAGGATCGATAACATAAAATGATCCTGGATGGGAAGGAAGAAGAAAAGGCAGTGCAGAGACTTGTAAGTCATACCTAGAAGCTGTAGGGACGGCCACCTGAGCTTTTCAATAAACAAGAACACTACTGTAAGTTTGCTTACTTTTTTCCTGGGGAAGAAAGGACAGTTAAGAGTAACTAAAATGTGGGGGATAGAAGGGACCGATAGAATGGTTATGAAGCCAAGTAGAAGCATGGGAAGTTTTCATCTCATGGGGTAGAGTGACCGTGGATATCTCCCACCCAAATAGATCCTTCTGAGCCAGGGCAATGTTACATATTTGAGAAATATTTCAGGTTTTCCCCTAGGCTGAAGAACTACCTTGTGTCAGGTTATTGGCCCCTTTACTATTGTCGAGTATGGGTTGCATCGGATTTAACGGGCCTTAAATCCACTCAAAAAGTGCTGCCCAATTCTTCCTGACTTTTGTGCTTTCCCTGGTCTCATGTGTGAACGTGGAAACAATCCAGAAGTTCAAGTGTAATTTTTTTAAAGCTACTATATTCCGTGTTTAGCATGTTTAGAACTTACTGTCTTAGATTGAGAGTGGTTTAGGATGTTTAAAACGTTTTTTTTCCTATCACATCTATGTTTTATTGAACATATGAATATAATGATTAACTTAAGTTCCAGGAGAAAAGACTACCTTGTTAGGTATAAGAATTATAAACTTGAAGTCAAATGTAATATGAAGTAAAATTTTATTGTAAAAAGAAAGGTTTTGCTTTCAGAAAATTCTTTTGTTCCATTTAGCAAGCTACTTTGAATCAGCATTTTCTTACCCTCAAATCCCTTTATGATGTTTCCCTTCAGAAACAAATGAACATTAAATTGTCATTTCTTTAGTTTACATGCAAAGTAAGTGTGCTTTATGAAACCCAGAGAATTTTTGTGATCCGTAATCTGTGTACTAGAACTTGTGGGTTACTTTGATGATGTTTCTTCTGTTTTCCCTATGTCTTAGAAATGCTGTTAAGAGCAGAATGTTCTTGGTTGCTTTTCTTTATCACAGTTGGGATTTTTGGAGGCATGAATAATGGTCAAAAACAAGTAAGAGTGGAGATGAGTTGATCTCATCCCTGTTACTCAATGATAGTTATAATCCTGAAAGTTTCCCTAGAGTGCAACTCATATACTCACAGTTTCTCTGCATTGTTTCCTCTTATAGTCATGCCCTTCTGAGGACCAGGACTGTGGTTAGTCTGTCGCCTCAACAAGAACCCTGTCTTATGGTGGTACCGTGTGTGGACTGTACATTGTGTTTGTTCCGGTTAGTGGTTATTTAAGTATTTCTTTGAGTATATATCAGGGATTTAGGTCCTGCAGCTGTCACTTGTTTGACTGCTTGCCTTTTACTTCCTCGTTTTCTCCATTGGCAGCTGAGAATGGATAGCTTTACCTTCTCTCCACTCATGTACTCAGCCAGGAATGGGCTCCTCCAGAAGACAAATTGCGATTTGCCTATGTCAGTCATAATGACCAAACTCACTTCATGGATCCACTAAATGTGAATTTGAAAAGTAGTTCTAGCCACAGACATTAAGAGAAGGTTGATAAATAGCTGAGGGAATCTTTTCCCTCTTTCCTAAAGGGAAATGTGGGAGTAGAAATCTTGCACTGTACCTCAGGGTGCTGTGTGCGTATGGGTAATTAGAACAGTAACCATCCTGGGAGCTCATCAGGGGAGGCAACTTAAGGGGAAACCCAACATACTTTAAAGGCAGAATGGAAAGATGTAAAAATCAGGAACTTTTGGACTGTTGGATCTTCCAAACCCTAGTTGTATGTTCTGTTTCCCGTAATCTACCTGCAAGCATCAATAGAATAAAGAACAAAATCTTCAGGTGCTAAGACTCCATACATTGAATAACTATTTTTAAAGGAACCAATTACAGTGACATCAATTATCCATTCCCTCTTTCTGCCCCATTTAACTATGCCAACCCCAGGATTGAAGACTCTTTGCTCTAGTTCTGTTAAAATGAATGCAATTGGCAACCATCCCTGATGGGATAATAAGGATTCCTAAAGAGAGCTGTTCTGTTTCTGTGCTAGGAAAAGCTGGGGAAATAGAGGCACATTCTGAGAGCATGATAGAAATTGGTACAAAAGCTGACTGTGCAGCCAGTGCTCAGTGTTTATTGTCTGTCGGAGATGAGGGACTTTGAAGGTAGTGCCTCTCTCCTAAGATTGTACCATTATCACAGACTTTCCTAACCTTATTTGTGACTTTTTGAGCTAGGTGTATCTGAAAGGCCACACTCAGCATTACGTAATGCTTAGTTGCATCCTTGGCTTTTAGCCACAATATGCCAGGCACATTTCCCAGTTGTGATAATAATAATAAAAAAAAGTCTTTGAAAATAGAAAATACCCCTTAGAAGGCAAAATTATATCTGCTTCAGAGAGCCTCTGTGGTATAGGAGGTTCTTCTGTATTTGTGTTGCTTTCATTGGTGAATAAAGAAACTGCCTTGGCCTTTTGATAGGGCAGAAATCAGGTAGGTGGAGTAGATAGAACAGAATGCTGGGAAGAAGACAGAGAGAGAGCCGCTGCCATGAAGCTGCCGGGTCAGACACGTTGAATCTTTCCCGGTAAGCCATGACCTCGTGGTGACATACAGATTATTAGAAACGGGTTGAATCAAGATGTGAGAGTTAGCCAATAAGAGGTAGAACTAATGGGCCAGGAAGTGTTTAAATGAATACAGTTTCTGTGTAATTATTTCGGGTGTAAGCTAGCAGGGTGCCGGGAACGCAGCCCACTCTCCCTCATTACTACACCTCTGTTAGATGTAGGGAGCATTTTGTACTAGGACTATGGCAGAAGAAAAAGTTTTAACTACCATGGCCTTAGCCACTTCATATTATAGCAAGAAAAAGTCAATGAATGTATAGATTTTTATAAGTTGTTCCTTCCAACTAAAAAAGGAAACTCTTGACTTGAGATATGGTTTGAGCCATACATATTTTGCTATGCAAACTTTTTGCCCTTCCAAACTCAGTAAAAGATTTGGGATGTGTTGGAACAAGACTATTTCCAGCACTTGAAAGATAGAGGCAGGAGGACTAGGAGTTCAAGGTTGTCCTGTACACTACATACCAAGTTTGAGTCCATTGTAGTAACCTATCTGAAAACACAAACAAACAAAGCCATTGAAATATAAAAGCCATGTCAGAATCAGATTGTTTTAAATCACCTTGCAGAGCCTAGAGAGATGGCTCGGGGGTAAGAGCACTTGCTTCTGCTCTTCCAGAGGATCCAGGTTCAATTCCCAGTGTCCATGTAACAGTTCACCATGGTCTCTAACTCCAATCTGAGGCCTTCTTCTGCCCTCTAAAGACACTGTACACACATGGTGCACAGACAAAAATAAATAAATATTCATGAACTAAATCACCTTCCAAAAACAATCACCAATTCAACAAGTACCTCCTAAATAACATCAAACTTAACTGGTTCTCACATTGTCGCTTTTAACAAAATCAAACAGTGGTTCACATTCTGAACATGGAAAATTCCACCTTGGAAGGCAGTTCAGATGCAAGCTGAATCACACATAAATAAAATTGCACGACTTGAGAATTTGATCAATATCTACCTTGCAAACAAATATCCTCTGGCGTTGTTGCTCAGTAGGTACAAAGAATGCTTTTGTCGAAGTCATACCCTCTCTTGACACTTGCATTTTCAGTGGAAGGGCCCAGTCTGTACATGAGCCTCATAAACAAACAAGGTCTTCTCTTTCTGTGTCCCCAAAGCTTGGCAATGCACCAGTCACAGAGGCTGTCCTATACCCAGGTGATACATGTTTGAATGAGTATTCTCAACTTACCTATCTCTGTGCAAAGATTTCAGACAAAGATTCACAGTTAAAGCAAAGGGTCTGAAAGGTGCTCAAATCATCCTCAAGGCACAAAACTGGCAGTATGTTTCTCATGTCCCGGGACATAACTCCGAGTCCTCAGGATAGCATGCTTACCGCCAAATAAACCAATTGCTCTTTGTCTTTCCTCCTTCACTGCCTCCTGATGAGTCTGCGTTCCTTCAGATCCTTTAACTTACTATGTGGCTTTCCATTATAGAGCACAAAGTTACCCTTTCCTCTACCTCTTTGCTTTGGGAATTTGCATTTCTTTTGGATGTATCAGGCTATCATGTATGTATCTGAGACAAGTTTACCTTGAGGCACTAAGAGCGGTCCCCCGTCCGTGTTCTTTCTCTCTGTACTTGGTGCTTTCTGATCAAAGTTCTTACTGTTATTCATATCCATACTTATTTGTTTCAGATCTACTCATTGTATCATGTATCATGCTTTTGTCCTACTGTATTTCTATTGCTTTCATTGGTTAAATAAAGAGACTGCCTTGGCCTTTTGATAGGGCAGCCCTTAGGTGGGCGGAGTAGACAGAACAGAATTCTGGGAAGAAGGCAGTGTGGCAGAAACAATGAATCTCTGGCCTGAGATGGATGTAGGTTAGAATCTTCCTGGTAAGCCACGACCCTGTAGTGATGCACAGATTACTAGATATGGGTTAAAGCAAGATGTGAGAGTTAGCCAAGAAGAGGCTAGATATTATGGGCCAGGCAGTGTTTTAAATGAATACAGTTTCTGTGTAATTATTTCGGGTATAAGCTAGCTGTGCAACTGGGAGCTGGGCAGTGGGACACAGCCAAGGGTGGCTGGGACAAAAAGCAGGCCCACGCCTCATTACTACATTGTCCCAGTATCTATTTTCATTTTTTCTTAGCACATCGTACATCTTTTAGTAACAGACTCAATGAACAAAAATGAGCTTACCTTGTGGGATGGCTCTATATCAGAAAAAATTACATTTTTTTCTTCCTCATTCTAGTGCTAAATCTTTGGTCTTGGTGTTAGCATTTAGTGCCAGCAGAGTGTGGGCTGATTTACTCCTACTGTCCAGAATGGCCAACTGGGTAGTGTAGAGCATAATGAGAGCTGACACCTGACCAGAAGCATTCACTAATGTGAGTGAAGGGTTTCGGAAAGGTTTGTGATATATTTCAGTATATCCATATATAAAAACAGAACTCAAGTTGTATTCTTTCTAATGCTTACCATTTTTATTCAGTAATTTTGAGTGTGTTCCAAGTGGTGTGCTGTGTATATATGTGTTTATATAATATAAAATAATAACATGTAATTTCATTCATATACTAATACATAGACATATGTATGAATACACACCCCTTGACTTATTGCTTAGTAGCCCTTTTGACCAATGGGATTTCAGTATACATTGCATTGATATAAACTACTGGATTGGCTTAACTACCTCTGATGTCACAATTTACCCATTAGGAAGTCATAAGTTTCTTGAAATCACACTGAACTAATAACATCTCTTGAATTTTCATTATAAGAAAGATAAGGTACCAAGAGTAAAAATGCTGGAAGGAGCAAGGTGTCTTCCATCCAGGCAGACCTTCTTCATCTCTGTGCTTTAGCAATCTGTTCTCGGCAGCTCAAGCTAGCTCCTTTACCTCCTTTAAGCAGCTGTTATTTTGTTTTTCATGTCTGTCAGTTACTGGAGGAATGAACCCACTTGGACTTACTCCTTCAGCTCATAGGTCTGTTTCATCTCGACTGTTGAGGCTTAGCATCTTTCTACTGCTTAGCTTCCCTGACTCCAAAGGAAAAGCAATATGGATGGCTCATCTGAATATAACATTCCAGGTGGGAAACCGGATCATATCAGAACTAGGAGAGAGTGGAGTGTTTGGGAATCATTCTCCTCTGGAAAGGGCGTCTGGTGCCGTGGTACTTCCTGAAGGATGGAATCAAAATGCTTGTAATCCCCTGACCAACTTCAGCAGGCCTGATCAGGCAGACTCTTGGCTGGCCCTCATTGAACGAGGGGGCTGTACTTTTACCCATAAAATCAACGTGGCAGCAGAGAAGGGAGCAAATGGGGTGATCATCTATAACTATCCAGGTACAGGGAACAAGGTGTTTCCCATGTCTCACCAGGGAACAGAGAATATCGTTGCCGTGATGATAGGCAACCTCAAAGGCATGGAGCTTTTGCACTTGGTCCAGAAAGGTGTCTACGTGACAATCATCATTGAAGTGGGGAGAATGCATATGCCATGGCTGAATCACTATGTCATGTCTCTGTTCACCTTCCTGGCAGCCACAGTTGCTTACCTTTTCCTGTACTGTGCCTGGAGACCCCGAGTGACCAATTCTTCCACCAGGAGGCAAAGACGGATAAAGGCCGATGTGAAGAAGGCTATTGGTCAGCTGCCACTTCGAGTGCTCAAGGAAGGGGATAAGGAACTAGACCCAAATGAAGACAACTGTGTCGTTTGTTTTGATATATACAAAGCACAAGATGTAATACGTATTTTAACTTGCAGGCATTTTTTCCACAAGACGTGCATTGACCCCTGGCTTTTAGCCCATAGGACATGCCCCATGTGCAAGTGTGACATTCTGAACCCTTAAGAAGCCCAAGATCTTTGCACAGATTAAAATTAGGTGAAGTCTCTCACTGCACCGTACACACAGAGAAAGCTTGACCCTTGGTTCCTCTATCCAGCCACAGAAGATGAAATTCGTGTGCTTTGAAAATAAAACTCCATATCATACTCATGAACTGTTGTCCTTTTGGTCAGTTTAATTGTTAGACATTGTTATACTTCGCCAAATAAGGAAGTAGGTATATTTTAAAAGTAATAACCATCCTGATCTTCAGATTGCTGTATTATGCCACTGATGTAGTGGGGAATGTCTGAGCTATTGCAATGGTTCATTTGTAACATATTTATGTGGGGGCTTTAATACTTCACCGAACAGTTTACATCCTAACTTCACTATAGAATTAGATTTGGATTTAAATTGTCATTGTTAATCTTATTAATACCCACGAAATTCTGTTTTCCAAAGTTATGGGTTGAATGTACTTCATTCTCATTATTTTACAGGATAGGATTTGTTACATACATAAAAGTTTTAAAGTATTTTAGGCATCGTTTAGAGTAGTATTGCAAAAGTTCACCAGTTTGTTATGGGTCTTTAAATCCTACCATAGTGACAAGAGTTTCTTCTAGAAATCTCTTAGGGGCTGTCATTGGCTTCTCTTCTCAGATGGTAGTGAGAATCTATATGGCCTTTGACACCACAGCAGAGCTAAGCATTTTGTTCAGTTTCAATTCCAATATTACATTTGACTCATTTTCACTCTCATTTCTGGTGAGTGAGTAAGCACCTAAGTAGTACTAAAAAGCTGAAAGACAAGGGTTTGTGGTTTTGGTGAAAATCTCTCTTAGCTTTTAATGTTCAATGCATATGGCATGCGGTGGGGTCTTTGCAAGTCTGTTTACTGTACTTAGCCCAAGGAGCAGTTTGGAAATGAGTCAGCCATTGCTTCAACAAGAGAAAATCAACCATGGTGGACAAACAGTTCCACACTAATATTCTTTCATTCATGATACTTATTTGAACTTTTAATTGATTTATTTTGTTAATTGACAGTTTTGCGCATATATACAATGTATTCTGATTAATTTACCCCAGACACCCTTATCCCCTTCTCATCTTATCAGTCTCCACCCCTCACTGCCACTAATCCCTTTTAAGTTAGGACCTCTACAGTTTAAGCAGGACTATCTGGGTGACTATTAGATCAGAACCACCCACTGGGGTCTGGTGCAGTCATCAATGGGTTTACAACTGAAAGCAATGGCTCCCCTGCTCCCTGAGTCCATCAGGAAGAAACAGTTCTGCAGTCAGGAGTAGACTCTTATGAGCCCCTCTTCCAACTATGCCTGGCTGATGTGAATCAGTCTGATGTACACAGCTTCTGTGAGTTCAGAATTTCAATAGCATGCCTTTCCAGAAGATAGTATTTTGAAGTCCTTTCTTCTAGTCCTCCAGCTTTTATATTCTTTCTGCATCCTCTTCTGGACTGGCATAAATGTCTTGTTCGAAGATGGACACTTAGTTCAACACTCTGTTTAGTCAGGAGTCTCTGTATTTACCCAGTGTTCACGACAAAGAGAGGCTTCTCTGATGAAGACTGCAGGTAGTCGATGTCTGTGGATGTAAACAGTACTTGGATCACAGTTTAACACTGTCACCTTGCCCCAGTTTCATTCCACAGTGCCTGTGATCTCCTTAGCCATGTATTTTTGACCAGGTTTACATACCAGACACAGATTACCTACCACATAGTGGGTGTCAAATCCAATCATAGCTGTTGCTCCCCAAACAGTAGTGCTACTATTACACAAGTGAGTGCATCGTGCCTGGCAGGTTGGTTTTTTGTAGACCATAGGAGTCACAACTGCATAAGATCTTTGATGTCCTTTCTCTGTCAGCAGCCTGCAGAGCATCTTTCAAAGTTCAGAGAGCTAGCCTCAGGAAGCCAGCTTCTAGCTCCGTTCCAGCTTGATTTCTCTGTACCATGAATCCAAGGTGTGTGCTGCCTTTAACAATAAGGTCCTATCATCTAATTCCAGCAGGCAACCAAGAGGCAAGAACCTATATTGCTCTGCGAGCTTCTGGAGCAGTGGTTCCCAACCTGGAGGGTCGTGATCCTTTGGCAAACCTCTAGCTCCAAAAATACTTACATTGTAATTCACAAAAGTGGAAAAATTAGTTATGATGTAAAACCAAAAAAAAATTATGATTGAGGGTGACCACAACATGAGGAAGTGTATGAAAGGGTGGAAGCATTAGGAAGGCTGGAAGCTGCTGTGGAGTTTCCCTGGCCAACACCTTATATGCTAATTTTTGTTCTGCATGTAGAACTTTCTTCATTCCTGCCTCAGCTTGTTACTTCATTTTTTCCCATATTCTTTTATTTTTTGCCATTCAAAAAAAAAGAATTTACATTTCCTCCCCTTCTCCCAGTCCCCTCCCGCTCCCCCCATCCCTCCCGCTGCTTCCTTAAAAGAGGGCATGGTGCCCAGCCCTGTGGAAAGTCCGGGGCCCTCCCCCCTGCTGGTCCACCCACTGAGACAGTGTGCCTGATCTAATGGGAACTCACCAAATCCAGCTGGACTGGGACTGAATGAGCATATGATCAAACTGAACTCTCTAAATGTAGCTTGTTACTTCATAAACTATAAAAAGTACCAGGTTTCTTAGTACTGGTGAGGCCAAGTTTAAATGACTTGTTTTCGAACCCTGCATATAGAGGCCAAAAATGTTTGTTCAAAGTAAAAATCCTTAGTTTTGGCTTTCTAGGTAGCAAAGTAGAAACATATTGATACCTACCTGAGAACACATATAGCAACATTTGTCACTGCCTGTGTATGTTAATTCTATAGATTTAAAGTTATTTAAAGCCGTTGAATAAAGGTTGTAAAAATGGAGGCAGAGATGGCAGGGTGTATAGGATCTTCTAGGAGAGATAATAAGTTTGGTCAGAATTTTGTTAGCATTATCTCTCTATGACCTGTCACCATTGTTACTGTCATTGGTTAATTTTAATCTTTTTTAAAAATTAAGTTACATTTGGAAAATAGTTACACTTGGATTGTACAGCTATGTTTAATCTTTACTCTTTCACCCTTTCTTCTCTTCATTCAGATTTGGCTAGACTGGTAATACCTGTCAACATCTGCAAAGAAATAAACTTCTGTAAGATGTTAAGTTTTTCATATTTATTCCTATCACCTGTATGTGCTGCGGGGCTGTCTGTGTAAGAATGAGACAAGGAAATTTAGCTGGATTCTGTACTTTAGCATTGGTTTTCAACCTTCCTAATGTTGTAGCCCTTTAATACAGTTCCTCATGCTGTGGTGACACCCCCACCCCCACACTCCCCACCCCCAACATAAAATTACTTTCATTGCTACATTATAACTGTAACTTTGCTACTGTTAGGAATTTTAATATAAATATTTTAGAGCTAAAAGTTTTCCAAAGGGGTCAGGACCAACAGGTTGAGAACCATTGCTTTAAAAGATCAAAATAAGACAAGACCAATAAATGTGTCAGAAATTGTATGTCATTTATTTCTTTGCATGGTAATAAGAAATTGACAGTGACCAAATATGTAAAATTAGTGTTATAGATCTCATTGCCTTTCATTCTCGTTTGGTCACAGTCCTAATTTATGACTCTTTGTATATTTCAAACAATTTTGTACAGTATTCTTATATATGTTTTGAGTTTTTAAAAAGAGTCAGTTGCAGAGATTTTTTAAAAATTTAATGTGCTACCTATTAGCATTTTAAATGGCTCAATGATTGAAATCATCTTATAAGCATACCCAAACTACCTATAACCACATTGGAAACATCTAAACCAATACATTTACAGAGTGCTCTGAGCTCTTACCTAATTGGCTGCTTGGTCTTTTATGTCACAATCACCTCATGCAACAGCAGTAAGCAGTTTCCAAAGTTACAGTAGTGAGACAGGGATTTCTTTACTATCTAACGTTTTTCTCTCCAATAAAACATCTGAAACTCAAGACATCTTTGGAAATCTCTTGCTGAAACATGTTGGAAGACAGCGGATCTTGTTTTCACCCAGAAGATACTTTTTCCTTCCTCGTTTTGAATTGATTGTCAACAGATGTGGAAGCCACACCCTTTGTTTGGGTGGGCTCTTAAAGTCATTTGCGAAAGGCAGAGATGACTCTCCTTTATGCTGGCACTTGGCCAAACAGCGCCGCATCCTCCTGGCTTCTGAAATTCGGTTTCATTTGGCTCCTTAGTCAGAACTGTTGCGCAGCAAGTGCAGTTTGGTCCGCTTACATGAACATCTCATTTCATGTGGGGAACCGTATGCTGTCAGAGCTGGGGGAGACAGGGGTCTTCGGGAGAAGTTCCAGCTTGAAGAGAGTAGCGGGAGTGGTTGTGCCACCAGAGGGAAAAACTCAAACCGCTTGTGATCCCAATACCAGTTTCAACCTGCCGCGGAACAATGAGCCGTGGCTCGCACTCATTGAACGAGGAGGCTGCACTTTCACACAGAAAATTAAGGTGGCATCTGAGAACGGAGCCAGAGGAGCGATCATCTATAACTCTCCAGGTACTGGCAACCAGGTTTTCCCCATGTCTCACCAGGCGTTTGATGACACCGTTGTAGTTATGATTGGTAACCTGAAAGGCATGGAAATTTTGAATTTACTCCGGAAGGGAGTTCACATCACAGTCATGGTCGAGGTGGGGAGGAAACATATCATCTGGCTCAATCACTATTTTGTCTCTTTTATGATCGTCACCACTGCTACTTTGGCATATTTCATCTTTTATCATATTCGGAGACGTTGGGTTGCAAGGATTGAGGACAGGAGATGGAAGCGGTTAACAAGAGAACTCAAGAAAGCTTTTGGCCAGCTGCAAATTCGAGTGTTAAAAGAGGGCGATGAGGAAGTCCATCCAAATGCGGACAGCTGCGTCATCTGCTTTGAGCCCTATAAGCCCTATGATACAGTTCGTATTCTCACTTGTAACCATTTTTTCCACAAGAACTGCATCGACCCCTGGATTCTAGCCCATGGCACATGCCCCATGTGCAAATGTGATATTCTGAAAGCTCTGGGGATTCAAATGGACATTGAGGATGGAACAGATTCTCTGCAAGTTCTGATGGCAAATGAACTGCCTGGAACCTTTTTACCTATGGAAGAAGAGACAAATAATGAACTTCCGCCTGCAAGAACTTCAGGAAAAGTGACCCATATACAGGAACACCCTACTTCTCCAAACACTGGCAGCCAGCCTCCTGCAGTGGAGGAAACTGGTCATCCTTCACTTGGACAGCTTGACCTTTGAGCAAGTGGATTAAACCTGTTTGTCAAATCAGTTCCTCACACTGACAAGCAGTTTGTCTGAAGTGTGCTTTTTGTGTGTGTGTGTCATTTGCTGTCTGCTAATTTTCCAAGTTCACTGTCAAGCTTCAAATACAGGGGAAAGAAAACCTGAAAGGATTTTATGGCTTTTTACCTCTGCTAATTTTAACTTTTTGTGAATGTGTTATTCTTGTGAGTGTGCCTGTGTTTATTTCTAATTAACCTGTGTTAAAACCAGGGTCAAACTCCCCCCCCCAATTATATTTATGTGTTTATACATGGCTTTATTTTGGTAAGAAAATTGTTAATATATTTTTGCATTTTTCTTATAAGAAATCATCGGTTAACTTTCGTGTTTTAGCAATAGTAAAAATTAATTATACAATACTATAGTAATTTGAAATCATTATGTTGCAGCGGTTTTTCATTCTTTGAAATGAAAATTTGTGATATAGAATTTTTTGTTTATCCTTGATCAAGAGTTCTCTTCTAACAGTAAGTTTTATATAGCAGGTGTCCGCATAACAAAAAACTTTAGAAATAAAGTACTAAAACTCTATGAAAAGTAAATATCCCAGTGCCCAATATTACTTATAGGTATTATATGATCACAATTTGTTGAATAAAGTTATATGATTTCTGTGTTCTTTTGTCCTGTCATATTTAATTTCCAGGAGATTCAATTCAAACCCCAATTAGATTTTTTTTTCATTTTTGTCCTTAAGGAAAAGGTTTAAACCATGCCAGCTTATTTTGGAGAAAGTAGCACCATGTGGGGTGATCGTTCTCACATAGCAGGTTCCTGTCAGTTGTGTTCACTGGGTGTTGTCTTGCACAGTGTATGGCACTCAAATGTTTTTTGATAAATGAGTTTAGGAATAATAAAGTATAGATATTTTTCATAATATGTTACATTTTAATCTGATAAACTAAGCTATTTAATCCCATTGTAAGAAATAATGGAAAACTGATTCTGAAATTTTACTTCCAAAATCACATTGACAAAAATAGCAAATTTTGATTTTAGTGTAGAATTCAATATAATTTATATTGACTCTCATAGTAGTTTAGCATAATTTCAATGAACCTTTGAACTGTCTGTGGCCAGTACTGGAGTTTGAATTATTGGGTAGGACTAGTGGGTATGAATTTTGTGAATTGTTCCTGCAGAAGGGCAGTGCTCAGCTGTAGACACAACCCAATGGAAAGTGTTAAAGGAGGATGGGCGTTTGTGCATTGCCAGGAGAGCCAAGATTCATCAGAGCTTGGACAGATACCAGGAGGCCATATCTTCCTGTTCCATACAGGCCTTTGTGTTCCTGACCCTGGGAAAGTTTTATAGCTGATCACACATAATAACAGGTTTACTGATGGATTTAGCAAGAACTGAATTTTCAGTGTCTCCAGGTTTTTCTTAGGACAGTGAAGTTGTTCCTTGTAGTACCTGGTGTCATATGAGAGACAAGGACCCAGAGACGCTACAGGAACTCTTCTTGGATCACTGAATGCGGAAGAGATGAGCCATCATCCGTAGACTATATGTTGGCCACTGGGAGCTGGGCTGATGGGTTGGCTCTAGTGGTTTTCAGTGAAGCTGTGGAAATATTGGGTTGGTACACTGCAGAATATTTGTTCAGGCCCTTGAAGGCCTTGGCTTCCATTTCCATCACCACAAACACTACCACCAAAAAGAAAAAAGAAAAAAAAGGAAAAATTTGAAATGTGTATGTCTGGTACTGTGGCATTTTCTGCACCCAAAGTTCTAGATCATTATAGCGCCTCACAAATTTACTTGAGGTCCTTATTCGTAATAGGCATAGCTTATGAGGGACTTTCTTATCCTTTCCACTCAAAATGCCACCACGTTCTCCTTCTCCTCCTCTGTATCCTCTTGGCTTCCGCTTTCCTGTTTTTACCCTCCCTTTGTCCTTCAGTGTCAAGCTTAGGCTTAACTCCCAGGTTTAAGAAATTTCCATTTGTTCACTTACGTAAAAGGTGTCTTTTGCTAGTATGCACAGTGAACATTTAACAGTATATTTCTCGGGATTCAAGAATTTTCAGTCAATTCTTTTAAGGTTGGTTAGAGTTCATAGGAGACAGGAAAGGAGGGTCGGGTTTGTGAACATGGGAACTGGGGGCACTGAGTGCCTCTGTGTGCCTGACCATGAGACCAAGTGCTTGGCAGAGCTGCTCTCTAAGTCAAAACAAAACAGCAGCTTCGGCCCTGCCCTTCTAGTGAGTTGCTGTAAATAAATCAATAAAGCACTTTTATTCCAGGTTTGTTTTATTTGTGGGCTTAGTTAGTAACCTGGACCTGGAATTAGTGCTACTCTATTAGATACTTATATGATATTAAGTATTTGTTGTAGTTGAATTTTTACCTGCACTATAGGCAGTGACATTTTGTATTGGATCCAGTACTGCAAATATATGTTGCTTGATGATATGGAACTGGAAGGTATAGTATTTTGGCACAATGCCAATATCATAATGAGTTTCCTTTGATACTCTTCTCTCTCTCTCTCTTTTTTTTAATAGGTTTTAGTGTTCTTCAGTGGTCAGTGGTGTGTGGTTTCCTGCTCCCATGTTCCATGATGAGTAGGGTGTTGATTTTTTTAATGAAAATAAAATCTCTTTTCTTGTCAGTAGTGGGCCAAGTTTTCCCTGTGATCGCATGACTGAATAGCACTCATTAAACATAAGCTGCAGTGGTAACATCTTTGTGTCTTGCTCTAGAATGGTTGTAATGATCCTAGAAAGAAATGCTGGTCAATAACTTTGAAGTAGTGTGAGCCTTTCATAAGGTCTAGTGAGCCAGGAACCCGGCCGGCCTGATGAGCACACTGTGTACTTAAAGTGGTTTCTTTCCAGATATCTGGTTATTGAAACAGCAGACAGGAACCAAGAAGAGGACCATCAAAGTCTGGGGAACTGTGAGAGGCAAAGGGGATGTCGTCCCATGTTGCTTCTTAGTAGCAATCATTATGATAGAGATTTCAGTCTTCTAATTTATTGTTCACCAATAAGCGCCACCTGAAATTTTAAAAAATGCTTTTGTTTCTTTTGTAATTACTGTGATTTTCACTGTTTAGGTCTTAACTGTTTAGAAATTATTGTCTGCGCTATCATAGGAATATCTTAAAATGTACCTGGCTTTCAGCAAAAGATGGGTTTATTTGGGGGTGCGTGGGTGTTTTATATAGAGAGAAGCAGACGATCTTCCAATCCAAAATTGTTGAGACTGTTGCTCCACTATGTCTTTACAGGCATCTCATTTGCACAGTTATAACCAACTTGTTACACCTCTCTCCCCACGTCACTGAATGCCTGATCAGCTTCGGTGCGTCATGCCGATCACTGATTTAATAATTTATCTGCTTTTGTTATTTCATCTCTATTTCAGCAATTGTCTGCTCTGTGTGAGGTGAGGAGAGGGGTGCTTGGGGATAGGTGGCTACATATATATACACCTGCATAGAGAAGCCAGAGGTTAATGTCAGGTGCCTTTCTCAATCGCTTTTCTCAATCGCTTTCAGTGAGGCAAGGTCTCTCACTGAACCTAGAGGTCATTGATTTGGCTTGACTGGTCATCCATCAAGCCCCAAAGATTCTGCTGTCTCTGCTTCCCCAGCTGGAAATAGAAGGGTAGACTATGGGGGTTCAGTTGATTTTTTTTTTCCCCGCAGGTGCTAGGATCGAATGTAGGTCCTCATGTTGGTATGACAATTAATTTACTGTCTGGCTCATCTCGCCAGCTCCCATTAACATTGTTTTTGCCACATATCAAGTTCTGTTGTCTTTGAAAGTTTGCCAGGTTAGAGCACCGTTCACAGAATTTCCGCTGGAAATCTGTTTGACCCCATCCCCACCTTTCCGTCAGGCTTGCTTCGGACTCTAATTGTAACGAAAGTCTCCCTCCACCGCCAGCGCTTCCCTTTCCTCCAGTTCTTTCCTCCAGCATGATACAGACTCAAATTTCAAGTTGTTTTACCATCCAGGTACCATTTCTTGCTTCCCCTTAACCGTTTTCATAGTATCATTTACTCTTAATCAAAGTACCTGCTTTTAATACTTCTGTTCCATAGCAGGCTCTTATTTAAGTTGTAGTGAATCTTTATCTACTTTTTACAATATCTTTGTTCCTATTAAAAATTCATAACCATTTAATCCCCCCTCCATTTTCTGCAGTGTAGTATTTCTAAGCCTAGGCTGCATATCCGAATAACCTGGTGAAGAGTTAAAAGGCTCAATGCTCCTACTTACATCTCTAGACTTAGACGTAGCTCCAATCTCTACAAAGTTGATCAGGGGAATTCAGCTGTACTCTAGATTGGGAACTAGGCATAGGGCTATGACAAAGAGCTTTGGCTATTTAATTTCCTTCAAGATTACTTAACTTCACTTTATGAAATGTATTTATGTAGAAATCAAAGTATCAATTTAGAAAGACTTAAGCTTCGCTGAGAAGAGTTAAAACAGGCTTCTGGAAATTAGAGATGGGTTTCACCTAGAGAAACGAAAAATGTCTTCTGAAAATATTTGAAGTGGAAATACCCCTGGGTTTAGAAAAGCTATTCTCAGCACCAGCAAGATGGTTCAGTGGGTAAAGGCTCATACCATCAAGTTTGACAGTCTGAGTTTGTTCCCTGGGACCCCAGTAAAAGGAGAGACCCTATTCCACAAAAGTACCCTATATCTTACACACTCTCATTCTCATTCTCTCTCTCTCTCTCTCTCTCTCTCTCTCTCTCTCTCTCTCCTGTCATGCATATACATACACACACTATGGTGCCTGTGCTCACACACACTGTAGTGGTTTCTACACACACACACACACCTACACACACTGGTGGTTTGTGCACACATACACACTGTGGTGGTTTGTGTGCACACAGACACTGTGGTGGTTTATGTGCACACACTGGTGGTTTCTATACACACTGTGGTGGTTTGTGCACATATACACACTGTAGTGGTTTATGTGCATACACACTGTGGTGGTTTGTGCGCGCACACACACTGAAAATGTGATAACATCGTTCTGCAGGAGGGAGCAGTGGGAACAAATGTTTCATAAAGAAGTTCAAATTGCCAGTGCAGTTTTGGTTGAGGACTTGATAAGATAGGACATTCAAAATGGTTAAGCAATAGTATTCAAGTGTGCACCAATTCAATAATAGGCAAATGGGTGAGTTACCTTTAAGAAACCATGCTCCTATGTGCTGGTACAAATTTTTCCATATTCCTTTGTTATGACCAAGGCAACACTGATTTGAAAGCTTATTTTCATTTTCCATATGACAATACACTAATCAAATAGAAGAGGTGGAGATGGGTCAGGAGTAGTTGAGGAATGTTGAAGAGTCAGGGATGACGTCCCTCTTCTGGTGTGTGCCTCTAGGTTATAACAGTAACATTCACCAAAATGGAAACTTAACAGATGGCACAATGTGTGGTTAAAAAAAATGTATTGAAACTCTGAGAATGCCAAATCGAGAAAACAATAGACCTTCTAAGTGATAATAATGAGCTGGAAATGTAGTTCTAGCCCAATTAGATTCATTTTAATTAAAATTAAACAGCCAAAGAATTATACATGGTAAGCAGTAAGTTGTGATTAACTCACAAATTTTCACTCAAATTCTACTTATGTGATGATTTTCCTGTTTTATATTATTTTGGCTGCCTTTCCACATAGTATTCCTGTTTGTAATGGTCCGGGACTTCCAATGATTCAAACCTATGTTATAGCCCGGATGGAACTGGCAAGTAATCTAGGGATGGTGGAGGAATAACTATAGCTACAGTGTTGCAGGGTCCAATTAATTCAATTGTGCGTTTCTTAGGTAGGAACTCATGCAGTCATCACAAAAACTGTAAGATTGGCATCAACACAAAGTACCCTATTCTTTTTTTTTCTTTAATTTCCATATTTCTAGGAATTGAACCTAGGCCTTCATGCACGTTAGGCAGGTGTTCTATCAGTGTAACCTGGGGCGGTCTTGAAGTTGATCCACCTGAGCAACTGCACTGCAGTCCCACGTGACAGTCTGCTAGTGGCTCTGTTCTCACGATCAGGATGTCAAGAGCACCCAAGTGATGCTGCCAGTTTCATGTTAGCCCTATATTTGTATTTAAAATAATTCCAGAGCTCATCGTTTTAACCTCTGCATGACAATTAGCTTGATTCTTCAGCTTTTGAGCAAAGGAGAAACTATGAGCATGAATGCAGTTTTGAAAACTTAAAGTCTAAAACCATGTAAGAGAAACCCCAGCTAAAGACCTTGGCGGCGCCAACTGAGGAGTTGGCAGCTCTTCTGTGAAAAGCAGTTATTTACTCAGAGGCTTTTGATGTGAGGTGCCGTTCTCAATGAAGTTTGAAAGGCTAGCAATTTTCATAATTCCCTTGCTGTTTGATATTGGCTGTTTTAAGTTCAGGCATAAAACACAGATGATCTTTTCTAAAAGAATGTGTGTCATCTCTATGAAGTCACCTGAATTTATTTTCTGTCCCCAGTGAACACCTCAGAGCCATGGTGAGTCCCACTGCGGCAACAGCAATCAGCATCACCTGCACCCCTTCCTCCCCCCATCTTAGGTTTCACTTACGTAAAATGCAGTCAGAAATCTTGGGGGATCCATTGGATGTTTTCAGGGAGTCTTCCACTGGCTCTGATGCACATTCAAGTTTAAGAATCTCATCTAATCAGAGGACCTGTTCATTTTAGCTAGAATTCATCATACACTTGTAATCAGAACTAATATTAAGTGAAAGCAATTAGGAATATTAAAGCAGTTGCTATCGGTGCCATAAGCTCTGAGATAACGGTAAGCACATTTCAAGTGTGCGATTGGTCTGATGTATGCATCTAAATGCTTCCTTTATTCACCACCACTATCACATCTGCTGAGGAAGTTGTGAGGAAAAGAAATGATTGAAATTTCCAAATCAGAATGACAGAAAATAATGCAAAAACAAAATGGAGCATTACACTCAATTCTGCAGCCACTAAGAGAAGAGGATGCTTTCCTTCCTTTGTACTGGGTTCTTAAGATGTTATGGTTTGGAGCCACGTGTGGTGGTGCACGCCTCTAATGCCAACACTTGGGGGCCAGAGCCAGGCAGATCTCTAAGTTTGGGGTCAGCCCGGTCTACAAAGCAGGTTCCAGGACAACTAAGGCTACACAAAGAGACCCTGTCTTGAAAAACAAACAAAACCAAAAGATATCATGGTTTGGATCTTAAATGTCCCCCTAAAGACTCATGTATAGGTGTTGTCCCCAGTTGATGGCATTGTTGGAGGGTGCTGTCACTTTCAGGAGGGAGAGGCCAAATGGGCCAGGTAGGTATGCCCATGGAGGGGATTCTGGAATTCTAGCCTCTTCCTCCCTCTCTCCTACACCCTCACCCTCTCCCTCCTTCTCCCACTCCTCTCTCTCTCTTGCTCTGCTACAGGCTCAAAGCAACACAGTCAAGAGACCATAGACTGAAACTTACGAAACTGTGAGCCAAAATAAACCTTTCTGATATTGCATGAATGTTAAAGCAACAGAACCCTCTCTTGAACAGATACTTGAATACTTATAAACAGTGGGCTGAAGATGACATTCAGGAGGGAATCATGCAAACTTTCCCCTGGTCCTAGCTTCATACATACTGGCTGGTGTTCAGTTCAAATAAGTGCAAAATGAACCATTGGGAGTAGAAATAGTCAGATGAAAGTGTGTGGTGTCTTCTACTGCATGAATAACAGCACTGTTTCTCTAGTAGGAATTAATCACTACTCTTCCCTTGATTGTGAGATTTTCCCCTCTGTTGTTGGTGGCTCATGGGGTCCATTCAGCCAATACTGGTTCCTTGAAGAGTTCTCTGCTGCCAGCTGAGTAACCAGTTCTCTGTTGGGGCTCACTTTCTAGTGGGAAGAAAATATCATTGCTATGTTAGATAAATTATATGATCTATGGAAAGAAAAATAGTCACAGGAAACTGAAGATAGAGTTGTGGTTTTATAGAAAGTTATTACCAAGAGATGAATAGCTGAACAGATCTCCTACTTAGCTTCAAGTGTCAGTATGACACAGACAAGTGTTATCTGGAGGAAGTCTTAATTGTGGGCATATCTGCAGGGTGTTTTCTTGACATTTTTAAAAATTATGTTTATGTGTTCTTCTTCTGCATGTATGTCAGTGAAGTCAGTGTGTGTGGTTCCCATGAGGTCCAGAAGAGGGCATCAGATCAGCTGTGACTTGAGTTATAGAAGGTTGTAAGCTGCCATGTAGGTGCCAGAAATTAAACTTCAGGTCCTCTGTAAGAAGAGCCAGTGCTCTTAACTGCTGAGCCAACTCTCCAGCCTCACTTTCTTGATTTTTTTATTGGTATGGCAGGGCCTCCCTAGCCCAGTGTGGGTGACAAAACTGACTGATGGTCCTGGATTGTTTAAGAATGCTAGTGGCAGAGTCTAAACCCACAGCATTCTGAACACATGCAATCTCATCTGATCTTGGTAGCTGAGCAGGTTTGGTCTGCTTAGCACTTGGATGGGACAAAGCTGGCTGAGCCTGAGCCATGGGAACAAGCCAATAAACAGTATTGATCCATGATTCATATGTCTGTTCCTCCTTGAGTCCCTGCTATAACTTTCTTCAATGATGGGTTGTGACCTAGGAATCTAAGCCAAATAAACCCATTCCCCCCTAAATTGCTTTCAGTCATGGTGTTTACCACAGCAACAGAAAGCAAACTAGAACAGATCTGAAAGAAATGATCCCATTCACACAAAATCAGCTGTGTGCTGTGAAGAGCGGAGATGTTCTTGTCCCTTCACAAACACCTGAGGCCTGTTTAGCCTGGAAGCCAGAGGAGGGTGTTAATTGCCATTAAACACTTGTAGCATGGTCTTGGGACAGATATACAGTTTCTTTGTTACTCCGGAGGTTAGAACTAGTTGGGAAAATATAGGCTAAGGGGAGAATGTTGCCACCT
This sequence comes from Ondatra zibethicus, assembly GCA_004026605.1. Taxonomy (NCBI): domain Eukaryota; kingdom Metazoa; phylum Chordata; class Mammalia; order Rodentia; family Cricetidae; genus Ondatra; species Ondatra zibethicus. Next base: position 49,165 of record PVIU01008341.1, read on the forward strand.
GGAAACAGGCTTGAGAAGTTAGTCCTGACCAATGGTTATTCACCATCCTCAGTCTGACTTTCTCTAAGGAGCTTGCTAAATGTTTGAATATTATCTTCATGATGGTGGTGGTTTTGGTGATTGGGTGGTGGAGTGGGGGTGGGGTGGTTGTGATGTATGTGGGGTAGTTGTGGGGGAGGGTGGTTGTGTGGTGATGGTGGTGGAGGTGTTGGGGGCATGGAGAAGGAATTCAAATTTTATAAAGGTGATTGAATTTACAACTTCTGGTTCCCTCACAGTTTTGAGAATCAAATTCTAGGATTAAAAAACAAAAATATTGTTTTTCATACATAGTTGCCATCTGGTGGAAAAACAAATAACTACAAGATTTAAGCCTGAAAAAGCCATTCAATAAATATTGATTGAAAGGCACAACATACTAGGGAACTTTATTCAGTGAGTATATAGTTCATTTTTCTTGAACTTAACGGACTGTTTGCGTTTAAGATAAATTTACTTTACCAACCTTTTTCTTTTTCATTTTGAATGTTGAGTCTGCATTCCTCAGCTGCAGATCCTTGGGTTATGAAGTGTAAATAACTTGCCACCTTCACAATTCATGCTTTATAAACCTGGGATCTGAGAGAGTAATAACATGCTTTCTGGTGTCCTGGTAATAGTGTGGAAATGCAGTGATTTGGCTTATAAACTGTCTTCTCCAGCTTTGCTGTCAACATTGCCACAATATCATCGTCTAATCTTCCAAAATGGGAATCTCTTGAGACATTGAATCTCAAGTAAAAGGCCAATATTTATTGTATTTCCAATTAATTGTGGAATATATTATAATAAAAGATCATGTATTTGACTTACCCTAATAAAAAGTATAGCTGATGACGAATGGATAAAACAATAAGCAGGGTGAAATATGACTTGCAGAATCTAGATTGTGAGTATATATATGCTCAAAACATCTTCATTCACTTTTCCATCTATTTCAAGAATATATTTATTATATATTCTTATAATAAAATATTGGTGGAATTTGGTTGTCGTGGTGATCGTGTATCACCTGTAAAGTTTTCAAACTGTCTACTTATGGAGGCCCAGGTGACTGTGAGGACCACAGGTCACATTTTGAGTGTCACTACACATGAGAACTTACACCACTGAGGAGTTGTCCTTCCACATCTGTACATTTGCACACCTGAATTCAAACAACCTTGGATGTGAAAATGGGGGACTACACTTGTTTTGAATCTATAAAGAGTGCTTATCTATATCCCTTTCTACAGAACAATGACTATTTACATAGTGTCTCTATTATATTAGAGAGGATTTGTAGTATAGAGTGAATGTGTATTTGTTACATTCAAGTAGTGTAGGAAATTTGAGTATTGCTCATGGATCCCAGGAGGAGTTCTATAACTACTCAGGGACAACTATTTTTATCTGTTTATCTTATCTAATATTAAACAACAATTCTGAAAAAAATTTAAATCACCCTTCTCCAGCAATGAGAAAGCAGAGCCACAGTGATTTTGTACTCTCTTATGGTTCATGCCACATCTTGAAATCTCAGGTCTTCTAATTGGGAAGTTTTTACTTCCCAAATGATGAGAGAAGTAGAGTGGCTCAGAGTGCAAGAGAGAATGAGGTGAACAGAATGACACGGTTGGATTTGGAACACGCTGCAGGTTTAACATGGAGGAAGGGGTGACATTTAACTGCGTGTAATAAAATTTACTTAAGAACTTATTGCAGAGTATATATTATGGGAGTCTACATGTTCTCTATTTAAAACTTATAAAACAATAATATTTTTTAAAAAATTAATCTATATCATTACAATGAAGACAACAAAAGAAAGTCTTTATTTGATTGAATGTGCAGAAGAATGTAGCCCAGTGCAAGATAGCTCAATGTTTCTGTCAAGCATGAGACACTGGATTCAGTATGGGAAGAATGCAGACTGTTGCTCCTCACATCACAGAGGACAATGGCTTTTCCTCCTTTAAGGATCCCATTCTTGTATGCTGTCACATAAATTGGAAAACCAGGTAGTGTCCAGTGACCTATTCTTTTTTGTTTGTGCTTCTAACAGGTGCCGCAATATAATTTTTTTTCTTCCTTCCTTCCTTCCTTCCTTCTTCTTTTTCTTTTGTTGTTGTTATTTGAGACAGGATTTCTCTGTGTAGCTTTGGAGCCTGTCCTGGAACTCACTCTATAGACCAGGCTGGCCTCAAATTCACAGAGATCTGCTGCCTCTGCCTCCCAAGTATTGGGATTAAAGGCGTGCGCCACCGCCTGGCCATTGACATATTCCTCTGTTTCAGGCTTAGTAGTTAGTAGGTCAAGGAAACCTTGTCATTAGCCCAAGCAAGACTTAGGCTGATCTAAATTGAAAAATACCTGCAATGGCAAACTAAAGGACTTGGTATCAGCTGACACTATAAGAAAACTTTAGAGCAACTCCCTAGCATCGATAACATGATGAGAGTTAAAGGACACTTAAAAGAAACTCCCACACTAGCTCAGAATTGAGACTAATAGAGGATTATTTATTTAGGGGTAGACTCACAAATCAATATCCTCTGCTAGAATGGAGAACAACAACTGTATCCCACAGCTGGAAAAGAGGCCGGACGCGTGCTTTACATTGGCATAAATAGTATAAGAGGCCACGCCCCAGTGGTCCGGTAACTTAAAGGCTGTAGGAATTATGACAGCAGAGAGTGCTCAATTTATTTTTTTACTCGTTATATTTTTCAAGTAGTTTTTTTGCGTGGATGGAGACTCATCTCAGTCCCTAGAGCAAAACTTGATAAGCTTTTGCCAAGTTTTGGCTTTAGGTTTGTTCCAATGGTTTTAGATTTGATATGTCAGATTTAGGTTAGTTCTGGGAAAGGCTCCTTTGAGAGAAACTCTTTTCTAGGTCCCTAATAAATGACTAGATGTAACACTTATTTACAGTAACACTTTTAGTCAGAAGATTATTTGTGGTCAGTTTTAAGAGAGTTCCTTCACCTTTAATAAGGATGAGATTGGTTGTCAGTGGTTTCCATGCCTTTAGGATTCACAGATCAGTAAAATTCTCTGCTAGTAGCTATGACTCTCTCTTTTACACATGAACGTGTACACACACATGACAAAAATATATATAAACAGAGAGAAATTATATATATATATCTTAGAAAGAGGGGAATATATATATGTGTGTATGTATTGCATAACCATAGGTATCATTTACTCCCCACTATGTAAGCGTTCGCTGCTAGTAGGTTTATATAAAAAAGTTATTTGTTTACCACTAACAACTGCCATATTAATAGAGTCAAATTTATGAAAAAGTACTCTCACTGCAGAAGAGAAGCCTCTGTCTTCTCCCTAAGCTAGCACTGAGATTTGACTACAGACTCTCTTGGGACAACTGTCTCAGTGTTTATTAAGGTAAATCACCTTGTGTGCCTGTTTTTCTCACTATATATAGGGTAATATATAGGATAAGCAAATACATGTTATTGTCACAGCAGTGATGATCATACTCAGAACATGATTTGCCTTGATACATATTTATTGGGTAATGTTGGGGACCAAACAAGTGCTTCCCTTCCTTGGAACAGAAAATACCTTCTTCAGGACAATGAAGAGAGAACTGGGAAGAGGAGGTCAGGATAGCTTGGTAAATGGAAAAAAATGAAGTCATATAGTGCTATCAGAGAAACCTCTAGCTGGCTTTGGTTATTCAGAGTGACCCCAATGCAAATATAATTTGTATCCTGCAAAAATAGGAACTGTTTAATTTTTAGCAATTCTCAGTTCACCACTGGTACAGCATTCACAAATTGATGACATCTGAAAAGTAGTTTTTAAGAAAAAAAAACATTCTAAATTGAATTCTTCAAGGGTATTACAAATTATAACACTCACGAGACAATGTTTTCTTTGGCATTGTTGAGGAGAAGAGGCATCGCTTATAAGCGGGACTCTTGTACTTTCTCACCGCCCTCCTGCCTGAAGACATGCTGGCGGTCTTCTCGGGGAGCACCTCATAGACGGCCACAATGGTTTGGCAAGAAGAGAATGTTTTCCCAGTCATTATGAAATCCTTTTGAATAAAAGAAGCGGTGTGCAGTTCAGATCAGCAGCACTGTGCATATTGAACACTTCTATAGAAAAGTGCATTTGAAGTCTTATTTGGACAGCTAGGCAGACTTGGCCTTTGAAGATATTGTTTCTTATAGTCATCACGTTCAATTTTGTTATTAGTTCCCTGTGACTTTGTCAAGATTTCAATTATCTCTTTGGTATATGAGCCAGGCAGATGAATGGGAAGAGTGGCATTCCAATTTCACCAAAATGTGGAGAAAAATAACAGAGTAAATGGAAAAGCTCTCTGGTGGTAGATTAGTAACACCCAGGCTGAACTGGTTATGTGGAATTTTCACATGAAGATCACTGATTAGTAGTAATTCCACAGGTGTTAGTCAGTACTCAGCCGAACATCTTGGGGTACACAATGGAGGTGTGTAAATAAATAAGTAAAACAGGATTATCATTGGATCCATAGGCCAAGTTTCCCATTCTTTTTTCACAAAGGAACTATGTCCTTAGTCTAGAAACTTCTTGGTTTTATACCACTCAGTCTAAAAGAGAACATGATAATCCAGAAAACTAATGTGGGAGTCCCCTCTGTGTACTGTGATTACCATTAATGAATAAAGAAACTGCCTTGGCCTGATAGGGTAGAACTTAAGTAGGCGGGGAAGACTAAGCTGAATGCTGGGAAGAAGAAGGCAAAGTCAGAGAGATGCCATGGAGCTGCTGGAGACAGATGCTGGTTGGAACTTTAGCCGGTAAGCCACTGTCACATGGTGATACACAAAGAGTTAGCCAATAAGAAGCTGAAGCTAATGGGCCAAGCAGTGTTTTAATTAATACAGTTTCTGTGTGATTATTTTGTGGCTAGGCGGCTGGGACCAAAGAGCAGCCCCCTTCCACAACAGAAAACAAAGAGTGATTTTGCCAGTTAGATGCAATCATGTCAGAGATCTCTAGAGAGACAATACCTATCCATCAGTGCATTTTTTAATATGCTTAGTTCCCATGCAGCCTACATCTGGGTACCTTTGAGCCTTCTCAGGCAGAATTTCACAAATGTTCTTCTGTTGCAGAGCAGAGAATTATTTTGTGGAAACCCCAAGATTAGAGATCAGCTCTACAGTCAGCCTTGACTGTAGCCATAGTTTGCCTGCCTATAATAGCTCTTGATGTTAAAGGACATTGGATTAAAATATGTGATATTTAATGAGACTTGACATATCAGTGTCACACAGTTTCTTAACTGTTTGGCATATCGTGTATGAAAAGCTGTCTATAAAAATTACATGTGATTCCTTCTATAAAACATCACAAACAATGGGAATTACTAGAGAATTTGAATTCCACTCCTCCCTTTGAACAATACTGTAATGTTTTGTTTGTGTTGTAACAAATAAAGCTTGCATGAGGATCAGAGTGTGGAGCGAGCCACTAATTAGCCATAGAGACCAAGCAGTGGTGGCACATGCCTGCCAAGCACTGGGGAGGCAGAGGCAGATGGATCTCTTTGAGTTCAAGGCCACCCTGGGCAACACTAGATTGATCCAGTCTCAAAGAGAAACAGAGCCAGGCAGTGGTGTCTCATACCTTTAATTCCAGTACTTGGGAATCACAAAGTATAAACACTAGGGAGATGGAAACAGGAAAGGATATGGCTGGGTGGAGAGAGGAATATGAGGCAGAAGGAGACAGGAACTCAAGGCATTCGGTCTGAAAACTTGTAGAGACAGGATACCCCATTCGGTCTGAGGATTTCGTAGAGGTAAGAACTAGTGGCTGGCTGCCCTGCTTCTCTGATCTTTCGGATTTCACCTCCTAATATCTGACTCCAGATTTTTATTATTAAGCCCAATTAGAAATTGCACTACACAGTACTCATTTTGCTGCCCTTCCTGTGGAATGTTTTCTTGTCTCCCATTCAAATGGCTAAGTTCCATGACTTATAATTTCTTCTTCTAAAATAGTATAGAAAATCTCATTGATTTGTTAATGGATGAATTATGAAAATGACTGGAGTTCACAACTTTAACGTCTGCTTTATTTCAAAGTTCTTTCATTGTCTCACTTATTTGCCCCTTTCCAGTGTCTTTGTGGTGCCTGTGACATTGGGTTGCACCCTGGCCCTGTCTTCCACTTGCCATCCAGCTTGGCACCCCACGCTGTGGCTCCTCCTCTCGATACTAGGCTATTTTCATTTTTTGTGATATCTTTTCTCATAATTCTTTCTTTCTGCAGTGTTGTTCCCATTGTATACAAGCATGTAAAACTAAATCAGTATTCCTTCCTGAGTTGATATATATTTAGCCATGCAACAGAATGAGTAAAAGAATTAGATCACCAGTCAGTTTCTCTTCCAAACAACTTACTTGAAGCTTACTTGCTCATCCAATAGATATTTTACAAGTGCTTGCTGCGTCTTTGGCTTGATGTTTAGGTGTACAGACAGTGTGATGAAACAGTTACTGACTTTGTGGGATTTATTGATTAAACCACACGAATTCACTAGTTAATATTTAATTATTAATTAAATATTATAGTTGCGATGTGAAAAGTACTTTACAAGAAAAAGGAAGCTTTATGTATAAACCAAGATCTGGTCATGCTAGGGTGCCTGGAGAGGAATCTCCAAGATCTGAAGATAATTAGATGGTGATAAAATAGACAGTGTAAAATGTTTGGATTACCAGGGTAACTAGAACATTGAGACAGATTCACAGAGAGTGAGTTCCAGGTAAGACAGAGAAATTTGTTTTGTAAGGCCATGAGACCTCTTTAAACTGTTGAGTTGACGTGACCTGAGGCTTCTGTTGTTGTTGTTTTAATATTATTTTTGTGTCAGTGAAGAAAATATGTTGGGTAAAGTAGCGATGGGGCTTGCTCTCTGCCAGGAATCTCCTAAGGCAGGGAAATCAGTGGAGGGTCAGCTAACAATTTAGTGGTAAGAAGAAACATGAAGAACTGTTATAGGGAGATGAAGTGGTGACAAGGGATTGATGGACCCCTGGGGCAGGATGAGTAGAGTGTAGTGGCAAGCTGTGTGTGAGCACAAGTTGTGCGAGGAAAATGGGAAAGTCAGGAATGTCTTCTAAGTCTCATGGATAGAAACTGGTATCTCACCCTAGGGCAGGAGGCACAGTGAGTGTGGGGCAGTGTCTTAAACTGACTTGAGACTTGTGAAGTTAAATGCTGTTAGAACTTATAAGAAGAAAGCTCAGTGATATTAGAGGTCTCCCTCTGCAGCTTACAGTAAATGTGGGCAGGTTAAGTAAATAGGTGCTGGAAGCAAAGTGGAGTGCCCCAGAACTGCCAGGTTGTGATCAGCATGATGCCTGTGATACCTGGGAAAGAAGTGTACCATTAGGGTAGTAGGCACTTCCTCCTGTGTACAGAACCGAGAGAACTGTTCTCCAGAACGCTCTAGTATTCTGGAGCTTGTGCCTTTTGAGCATAGCTTTCCCTCTGCTTTCAGACAGATTTTTGTGACCCCTGGTGTCTCCTGCCGCCTTCCATGTCTTAGGATGCCTGTAGCTAGGATCCGATCTTCTTCATCACTGAAGTGTCAATCATCTTCAGGCCATCATTACTTTAACAAATCGTTCTTTGATTCCTAATAAGTGACAGTCTCTTTTTAGACTTTAGACTCCTCTGCAAACAAAGTGGAATCAACCCCATTGGCAGCTACTTTACTGTGGGGAGACATATAGTCAATAAATGTCTAATGGTGTTTTGTGCAAAAGAGAAAAACAGAATAAGAAGGTAAAGTATGATGAAGGGGAGATAGAGGGAGGACAGGGCTTGCTCTTTTATTCTTTTTTCTTTCTTCTTATTTCATCTATTACATCCCAACTACAGTTTCCCCTTCCTCCTTTCTTCCCAGTCCATTCCCTATATCTTTCCTCTCTTCCTTCAGAAAATATCAGGCCTCCCAGTAATATCAACCAAACATGGCATAACAGGTTACAGTAATACTAGGGCTTCCTCTTACGAGATGATGATAGTGAGACCCAAGTGAAATAGGAGGATACACCTTGTGGATGGTATCTCTTCCTTTATAACAAGTCATTTCAAAAATACCAGCATAAAAACTATGAGTGACTATCTTGTCTTTTCTCAATTAAGGATCTATGAGGCAGCCTAGCTGGGTGATCGTGCTTAAGGTTTCTGAAAAGGATGACATCAAGTTGTCAGCTATTACTGCGGGCACCTTGAGGATCAACAGGGACTGAAGAATTAGCTTCCCGGTTCACTGATGTGGTTCTGAACAGACTTCTGTTCATTAAGGGTTATTAGACTGAGGACCTTGGGTCCTTGTTTCACAGCAACTTCCTTCCCGCAGGGCACATGCTGAAGGACCAAGAGCAAGAAAGAGTGCCACAGCCTGTGACAGTCTCATCTCAGAAGTGGCCCAGTGTCGGTTTTGCTGGGTCTTCTGTGCTACTGAGTTGCCATCCTTACTGCTTGAGTGTGACTTCCCAGCCTGGCTTCTCTTGGCTTCTCTCCACCTTCCTCTTCCATTCATACTTTCTAAAAGCACAATTTAGGGTTGCCATCTTATCTTTATTGTGCCTTGTCTCTTTTCCTCCCTCTTGCAGCTGGCTCTTTGTCTTCAGTTGGATAAATATTCTCTGCCCAAGGTGACATGGGAGGAGGAAACAGCAAACAGATCTGTTTTCATTTTATGTTTGTTCTAGAGGCCTCTGGTTCTTTCTTGTTGCTTTCTTTGGAAGCATCTCCTGCCTTTGCTGCTAGTGTGTGTGTGTGTGTATTTTGCTTTTTGTTTCCCTGATTCTCCTCACCGCTACTGGATACGTTTTTTGTTGGTTTCATTTTATTTAATTTAGAATCATTTAAATATAGATTTTTAGGCTTTTGTTCTTCACTGTACTTTTGTCATTTTATCTTCACTGTCCTTTTTTTTTCCTGACCACTATCCAAACTAAATTAGTTATCTCTAACATTCACATCACCACTTCGTTTAAAAAATGTGTACATATATACACTTTACCATCTTTATTATTAATTATAGTTACAAAAAGAATGAAAATCTTATTTTCTGAATTAGTTTCCATATCTCGTAGCTCATCAAAACCCTTCCTCATTCTATCTTCGCTCCTTCCTGCCTCACCTTCTTCCAGCCCTGCTGTAGTTGTACTAGTTCTTCAAGGCTACTTTCTCCTTTTGATCGTAGGTCTCTATCTTAGCTCCGGTAGTTTTTCATCTAGTCTTGTTGCCGGCGCCACTGTTTGAAACACACCTCTCTCTGTGTGTTAACACTAGGTCATCTAGCCACCATAGGCCCCTGGATTAGAAGGATTCATCAGAGCAGTGGTTCTCAACCTGTGGGTCAGTACCCTTTTGGGGGGTTCACATATCAGATATCCTGTATGTTAGATATTTATATTACAATTCATAACAGTGACAAAATTACACTTAGGAAGTATCAATGAAAATAATGTTATGGTTGGGGGTTACCACAGCATTGGGAGCTGTATTAAAGTGTCCAGCATTAGGAAGGTTGAAAACCACTGTCATTGAGGAACAGAACTGATAAAGTGAATGTATATCACAATGGGAATTTAATAGATTGACCTAAATGCTGTAGAATGGGTAATCAGGCAGGCCATGTCCTGGAGGGATTGAGAACCTGGTAGCTGCTCAGGCTATGAGGCCCAGTCACTCAGCAGTTCTAATTTAACACTGAAAGCCTGGGACATTGTCAGGGAACTGCTGGTCTAGTCTTTGTTGGAAGGCTGAAGATGGTAGGTTCTAATGTCAGTGAGATTCATCAAGAGTAACACCAGTAAAGAGTGAAGACCTACAGGAAAAATCAGCAATGGTTTTCCCTCTGACCTCTTTATGTATCGAATGCCCCCTTGGGGACATGCTTCCTACCCAGTAGGATGTTCCCCTTTCATTTTGTGTTCCTAGGCACCATTCTCCAGACCCACCCAGAGGCATGTCTCTTAGTTGATTCTATATCTAATCCAATGGGTGAGCAAGGTTAACCATTACAGCATCATCAGCTAGAATCTGGACCTCTCTCCTGCACACGTGTCGTTTTCCAATCTTATCTCTAGTGGTCTTCCTGGCTACAATTTTTTTGACTACTAATACTCATATTTAATATCAATATATAATAGGAAAGTTTTCAGATTTCTCTTTGAAGATTCTAATGTTTATTCTTTTATTCCTCTTGCTCCCATTCATTTTTTAAAAACTGTGTTTATTCTCCCTTTTATCTTCACGCAGTTCACAAGCTCTTAAAGACACAGGTCCTTGTCTCTGTTCTGGGCTCTCCCCTATCTCGCGCACACTTCCCACCAGAGTTGTTAACTCCATTTCTTTTGCTTTCCCTCCTTTTATATGAGCATCTATTATTGTTCTTCCCCTAATTTTTTTATTGTTGATCTTTTTCTCTCAAGGATCATGAGCTTTTCAGGCCTTGGTCCTTTATGGATTCATCTGTACAACACAAATACTTCGCCCAATCCTAGGATTTTGTTATCATTTAACAAATATCAATTATGAAGCTGGGGGGAGTCACTGCAGCCTTGGTTATGGTTTTATGAGAGAAAACAATCTAGAAACAATGTTCACTCATGGTTTTGCTTCAAAACTGGGGTCACTTAAGGGGACTCTACCCCTTGGCTGTATGTTAAACAGTAGAGTGAAAAAAAATAACTGCTCACGTAGAGTATTAGAAATCAATTGTTTTTCTGTAGTGAGACTTGAGCTGTTTATATGTAAGTGTATTTTTTGCTGGTCAGGGTTTCTACGCATTGCACAGTTTCTAAAAGATTCAACTTTAGGTACTTTCTTTTATTTATTTCTTTATTTTTTTATTATTATCCCTGCTATGTGAACTTTAGGTACTTTCTAGAGAAGCAACATTACATAAAGTACTGGTAGTCCTTTTCTTGAGTCAGCTGAAAAACTACATATAATTGAACAGGAAATACACAAGCAAGAGGCAATACATAAATGAGAGTGGATGACTACTATGGTCAAAAACACAATAAGGGAAATAATAGAAATAGGAGCAGAGCATCTGAGGGTAGAAGGTAGAAATCCAGAAGAGCATCCCATTCTACCAACCCCAGACCTCAGTAGGCATATATTTCATGGCATACCCGTGAAGTTATTACAATGCTGGTTCTTATGAGTTCTGAGGTAAAGTCCACAGGGAGATGCTAGACTCTGGAACATACCAGGAATCTGCCAGTGTACATGGTGCTCTGAAAAGGCACTCGGGGTATCTAATAAATACCTGTCCATAGTGTTACCTGACTAGAGTAATAACAAGCCCTTGTTCAACCGACGTGCCACCTCTGGCTCACTCTATTGATACTGCTTAAAATGATATGAAATAGTGCCATCTGGATGTGCCCCTTTGACTCCTTGGCTTCTGTATATCCAACTTAAGAAACAGCTATAACAAAATATATTTACATATGTATACAATTTAGTGTATTTAATCACAGTATAATTATTATATGTAATTGATAGATGTCATTATATAGTTATGTGATGTTATTTATAATATAAAAATATAAAATTTCTTCATATTAACTGCCAATACTGCATGAGAAAATCAGTATTAGATGAGAAAAAGAAGAGAAATAGTTCCATCTCTATGAGTTCTCAGGTAATAACATTTTCAGACAAAACATATTATTAAATGTCTACATATTTAATATTTAATATTTCTCCCCAACTTAGAATTATTTAAAAAACACTATTAGTATTACTCATTTTTAAAAACAAAGGTATTACTTTACAACCAAGGGTACCCTTAAATTAATTATATGACTGGCCTTGAATTTGGAATCCCTCTTCATCAGCTTTCCATGTCCTGGGATTATAGGTACAAGCCACAATTGTTCTTATACCTGTCAAGATATAATTTGTTTGAGTTGGAAACAAACAAAGAAAAAAAAACAAGATATAGAGGCTTTCTAATCATAAGTGATTCATAGCTGTAAAGAGATAGTATCCATTATTTGTATATATTATGTATGTGATTGCCTCAGGCAGGAGTTTCTAATGTTGTAACATTGAGTCAAAGGTCCAAAATATCTACGTGTTATTGGCTGAGATAGAAAAATAAGCAGCTCTTTTGAATGACCCCCCCAAAAAAAACCTAAAAGCAATTGGGAAATTTTGGAGTCAAGAGGCCACACATGCCAGATAGTAGACAAGTGATATAGATGGAGGTTTTTTCTTATCTGGTCGTGCACGTACTTTGAAAATAGCCACTCAGAGGCTTAATATTAATTATAAAAGTTTGGCAGATGACTCAGGCTTACTACTGTCTACCCCTTACATTTAAATTAACTAATTTCTATTAATCTAAGTATTACCTCATGGCCATGGTGTTTACCAGTCCACTGGCATGTTGTTCCTTGGGTGGCTGGATGGCATCTCCCAAACTCCACACTGCTTCTCCTGTATCTTTGCTTGGATTTCCCACCTGGCTCTATCCTACCTTCCCATAAGACAAAGCAGTTTCATTTACCAATGAATGAGAACAACACATATTCACAGCACACAGAAAGACATCCCACAGAAAGTGAGTCACCTAATTTTTGTGGTACATGTTTGTAACTGGTTTACACATATACAGCTGTGTTGGGGTAGTCAAATGGTATTTAATAACTTAAGAGTATTTAATCATTCTGAGTCAGTTCTTAGGAACAAACTTGCCCTTTGGGGAGCTGGAGATATAGCTCATAAGTCAAGAATGCATGCAACACGGTCATAAGGAGCGTACACCCATGTAATAAGCCAGGTATTCCCTACATGCCTTTAACTCCAGTGCTCAGATGCAGTAGAGACTGGATGACTGAGGCTGTCCAGCTTCCAGGCCAGCTAATGAAGTTAAAGGCACAGGGTCATGGAGATACCAGGCCTCAGAGGATAACTGGAGGTGACTGGTTTTCAACCTGACTAAGAAAACAAATCACATGTACAGAAAGACCTGGCACCAGAGGACTAGGTGAAGAGTGATAAAGATATGTGATATGCTCTTCTTTTCTGTAGATATGCATAGATGCTCACAACTCACACATTATTTGTATTCATTGACACATGCACAGACACACATACACCAACAAACAAAATAACTTTTAATTGACATTTTTTTGTCCCATCAGGATAGTAGTAGCAGCATGTAATAATACATGGTAGTTGCATTAGTTTTTCAGTCTCTTCTGGAAAAATCTATATCATAGAAGAAGAAAACAAGAACAATAGCAGTATCATATGATAAGTATTGGTGACAAAATAGCTGTTGTATTCATATGCATATCGTTGACAAAACAGTTGTTTAATGAATTTGTTGTATCTCTTCAAAACATTATTACCACCCATCTCCCCATATGTATTTCATTCGTTTATCTCTCTGTAATTGTTATTGTTTTGCTTTTTAGTTGTGTTACCTGGTAAAAAGAAATATTAGATGTGCTATATTCTTAGTATTTTTAGTAGAAATTCACAACTATCTTACAGATACTTCACTCTCATCACATACATTTCTTCTAGTTGTGAGACAACTATTAAGAGCGTGGATAGCTGTTGAAATCAGAGAAAGGACCAAATGTCATGAGTGTCACATTGAGGGCCATCTGTCAGGGTCCAGCATCGATGGGTTCGCACATACCAGGTTAGGGGAGTGTGGATTAGAAATATTAGCCAGAAAAAAACAGACACAAAGGAAAAAGACAGAAACACATAGAAGAGTTGGGAGGGCAACCCAGTAAATAATGAATTCACCCATGTTTATTTTCCATGTGCTTTATATACCCCAATCCAAAACAAAAGGAAAAGATAAGACTTCTTTACCATGGTACAAACAGGGAACAAACAAAGTAATTACCTCTTCAATACATGGAATATTAAGTAACTATATTCTGAATTAAGTATTCTGTTGTTTAGGCAGGACTTGCAGCAACCACACCCTAGACCAAGCATCCTGTAGTTATCCATACCCTGGGTCAAATCTCCTATAATAACCTTGAAAGAGCAAAAATAGGCCCTGAACTCTCTGACCTTTGGTCAAGGTGGAACAAATCCACATCTATGGACCCCAACATATTACCCCCCTTTTTAATTTATTTATTAAAGCCTGTGTTTCTGCTACAGGACACATGACTATATCTGGTTTATGTTTTCTCCGTCCACCTTCCATACTTAACTGTTATCAATACATACATTCCATCATACACATCCTGTCTTAGATTGTCTGGAGGGAAAAAGATCTTATCCTTCATTGACTACCAGCATCTGTGTATAAGGGTTAAGGGAGCACACATAGCTAGATGCCATGCACTTCTGAGCCAACTTTCCATCAAGAGTTCACAAATAACTAGATAATAGTAGGCAAGTAGATAATGCTTTGTGATGTGCATCCTCCTATGGCCATAAAAATTTCCTAATAAAGGAGTAGAGAATGACCAAGTTGGGATGGCCTTTTTAAGTTGGTTTAGGATGTCATTAGCAGTTTTAGCTGCATCAAAACCCAAATTTTTCTTATCAAACATATCAAATCTAAGGACTCATTGACATCATATCAAGTTTTTCTCAGATAAGATCTAACCTTTTGCTATTCAATATCTTCATAGTGAGCCCCAGTAGTTACAAACAATAACAGGTCAATACTAGTATGAAAATTAAGACTAAACACACAATTTGTCAAATTATAATTCCCTTAACTTCATTCTGGTCAAAAAAAAACAAGAAAAGATTTCTGTGATGGATGAGCTATGAGTCTTTTTCCTCTCCTATAGTCCATTTGCATTGCTGCTTTTAACTTCCAAAGATAAGTTTGAACTGTCCCCATCTCTCAGTAACAGCAAAACTTTGATGCCACTGCTCATCATTTTCTGGAGAGGGTTTCAGTCACAAATCGCCTCCATAATAGAGTTCCGTTGCTTTAACAAGTCTCTTTACCCCAGAGGGGAAATTCCTGAGCTCCCAGTTCTCAGGTCCTCTATTTCAGCAACGGATTGGACACCATACTGGCAAAGTCAACTTCTTGTCCCAAGATATTTTGTAGATAAACGGTCAAACATTCAGTCAGCGTTCTCGGGCTGGCTTCAGAGTGAATAGGGTTCACTAAGGTCTGGAAATCTGTGCAGCCGGTCTATCAGAAAAGTGGGAATCACCAACCATCACCATCGTCTCCTTTCTCAGACTGCAGCATGATGATATCAGCAGGTCAGGAATACGGTTCAGCAATCTCTCACTCCAGCGCCCCTGGGAAGGCAGCAGCAGCTACTCTGCCATCAGAGCTTGTACTCCTTTGTTCTCGACACCACACCAAGTGCTCGGGAAGCCACCAAGCTTCATTCTCCTCCTGTAAAAAAACAAACATGCCCTCGACCCATATTAAAACAGGCTCAGGTCCTTTCCATAATCCAGTGCAAGGGTCTTTCCATTTTGTTTTAGTGAAGGTCACTCTAGTGCCATCATGCCAAAATCTATCTGCAGCAGATTGCTCACGGGCATCCACATTCAAGACATTTAGAATAAAAAGAACATGACTGAAGGTATAATTCTCCCTTTCTTTTGAAGTTGTTTTCAAGGAGCCATGGGCACACTCCACAATTCCTTGTCCTTGAAGATTATAAGGAATGCCTGGTTTATAACCAACATTCCATTGGGAACAAGACTGCTGAAATGATTCGCCAATGTATCCAGATCCATTATCCATCTTTATAATTTTAGAAATTCCCATATATGAAAAACACATTAAGCAATGTGTTATCACATGCTTAGTGGCATGCCCAGTTTGTACAGTAGCCATTAAGAATCTTGAATATGTATTGATTGTCACATGCATATATCTTGATTTACCACATTCTGCAAAATGAGTAGCATCCATTTGCCATAAATGATTAGGAAGCAGGACTTACTCCATATAAGATTCAGGTAAATATTGTGGGCATATATCACATTGCTTAACAATCTGATGAGCAATTTTTCCTATTACTCCAAATTGTTTTCTTAAACTTTTATTTTGATGATATAAAGAATGCGATTGCTGAGTGAGCTCAAGTTGAGATAAAGAGTAAATTTATCAGCTAAAGCATTACACTCAGCCAGTGGAACAGGAAGATTTGAATGTGCTCTAATATGATCCACAAAGCGTGGCAATTTTCTTTGATGAATGGCATCTTGAATTTGCTGAAATAATATTTTAACTTGACTATTGCTAATTCTAATGCAGGGGTCAGTTTTTTGTTACCTGAAGGGCTTTAAATATATTATGACTGTCAGTATATAAATTAAATGTATTATTTGCAACAAGATGAAATACCACAGCAACAGCTCGCAGCTCAACTATTTTAGCTGAGGTCTTACCTGTTTGCACTATATATCCTTCACCCTCAATAACATATGCTGCTCTTTCATTAGAAGAACCATCTGTAAAAATTAGCATGGCATCCTTTAAATGATCTTTCACTGTAATTTTAGGAAAAATAAAGGAATGGAGTTGTGCAAATTGTAGCACTCAATCAGCTAGAAACTGATTATTAATTTGGCGGAAGAAAAAGAGCAAATGTAATTACCCAAGAATTATTATTTTAAAATAACCTATCAACCTGTTGTTTAGTATAAGAAATATTGATCACATTAGGTTACCTCCCAAGATATCACCTAGATTCCATCTGACTGTTCTGTACTAAACAAGCTACTGCTGCATAATAAGGGTTTAATATCTTGACTGGTGAAACAGGAAGGTATAGCCATAAAAGAGGACCATTTTGCCATTATATTTCTGTGGAAGTAAATTTTGTAGGTAAAATATATGCTTGCCAAGATTGGTCATCATTAATATAATGTACCTGCTGATTCTATATTGCATAGTCTACTTGTTCCAGTGATTGTCTAGCAGTGTCTGTAATATGTCTGCTGGAACTGGGATCACTATTCCCCTTAGACTATCATGGAGGGGCTTAAGGTCTCCTATAGACAACTTCAAGTAGGATTATAGCTGTTGGATATCTCCTAATAACTTCTGAAAGTCATTCAAAGTTTGTAAGCTATCATCCAAGCTGCAAGAGTCTCACTGGGTGACAGGCATCCTTTGCAGTTTTACAGACTCCTGGATGGGTGGAGCAAGAGCTGTGCTCTCTGCAGCTCTGCCATTCTGCTGGGAGCCGGCACTGGGAGGCCTCTGGGCCTGGGTGGGTCCCGTGGGAGGCCAGCAGTGGTTGGCAAACTTAACTGCAGCACAGGCTTGGCTGGCTGGTCGCCTAGGCAGGTGGGACCGCGCTGTTTTCACTCTTCCTGTTTTCCTTTCTTAAATCTTGTATCAATCTCCATTTTCCAGATTTCTTTTCAATCACAAAATAAGGAGAATTCCTACATCCTCTCCTCTGCTAAAGGCTCTTGCACCACCCATACAGGCTTCTTGGCTCATGGGCCATGTAGCCTCTAGCCATTCCCTACCAACCAGCTTCAGGTGCCAGCCGTAGGAGGCACAGCCCTCCAAAATTTCCTGTCTCCTCCATTTTCCTGGCTACACACAGCATGGTGCAGGTTTGGATTCAGCTGGGACAGTGGGGACTGCAACCCCCAAGGGGGCAGGATGGCACAGTCACTCCCTCCCTTGCCTGCTGAGCAGCAGCGGCAGCTACAGCAGCTGCTTGTAAACTTAGGAGGATGCGCTGGATGCAAAACATGTGTGGGCAGTCACCTTCGGCCCCATTGTGGTGGCCACAGGCTTGGTCTGCCAGGAGGGACTGCAACCGTTCTCTTCCCCAAGCTCTGAAGCAGACATGCAGGGACTTGATGCTTTCCCTTGCCCAAGCCCAGGAGCAAACCAAAATCTGTGGTGGCTGTGCCACTAGTGTTGGGAGGGAGTGAGAAGTTTAAACTATTTTCAAACTCTAAAAATTTCTGTACTTTTCACTGCTGCACCCCAGTTCTCCTGGCTTTAAAAAATATACCCAAGTAAATGTACACACAGCTGAATACTATTTCTTTATCTCATATCTACAATTATACCCAATTTTCACTCCGGATATCACTGCCTTTCCACATTTATCATTTATTTGAGCGCTCACATTTTACTTCTACACCTGTGATACCCTATTCACCTGTGGTATCCACCACGTTCTCCACCTGTACTGGCCACACATCTGGGCAACATCTGTCGGGGTCCCACATTGGGGCAACATCTATTGTGAACCCTACATAGAGAGCCATCTGTCGGGATCCAGCATCGATGGGCTCATGTGTTCCAGGGTAGGAGCATGTGGATTAGAAATGTTATACAGAAAAAACAGACACAAAAGAAAAGGAGAGAGACATAAAATAGAGTCAGGAGGGCAATCCAGTGAGTACTGAATTCACCCAGGTTTATTTTTCATATGCTTTGTATACTCCAATCAAAAACAGGGAGAAGGCAAGACTTCTTTACCATGATAGAAACAAGGAAAACAAAATAATTACCACTTCAATACCTGAAACATCAAGTAACTACATCCTGAGTTAAGTATTCTGTCATTTAGCCAGGACATACAGTGACCACAGCCCAGGCCCACCCAGAATCCTGAAGATAGCCACACCGTGTGTCAAATCTCCTGTTATAACCTTCAAGGAGCAAGAATAGGCCTGAACTCTCTGACCTTTAGTCAAGGTGGAAGGGATCCCCACCATGGGCATTGACAGCCAAATATCTCTGACCTCTGTGTCATTAATCATGAAGTAGTTTGGGTTAACAGCTACATAGGTTGTTTATTGACTTCAATTGTATTTCTACAAAACTGTTGGCCTCCAAGCCTTCTTTTACTTAGTTACCCGGAACTACCAAATGTATATTGAAGTTGGCCATTTGTTTCTGGCTAGTTTCTTTAACCATGAGAATGAGGTAGGTGGGGAGTTGGATGAGAGAATTATAAACATCAGAAGTTTAGTTCTTCTAGTTTCTGAGTCTGGGACATTCGAAATCAGCAGTTCTCAACCTGTGTGTCATATCCTCTTTGGAGGTGGAATGACCCTTTTACCGGGGTCATCTAAGACTACCAGAAAACACAAATATTTACATTATAATTTATAACAGTAGCAAAACTGCAGTTATGAAGTAGCAATGAATAATTTTCTGGTTGGGAGTCACCACAGCATGAGGAACTGTATGAAAGAGTCACATCATTAGGAAGGTGGAGAACCACTGCCCTAAGCCGAAGTACCAGAGGATGCTGTGTTCACTGAATGACTCTTGTTTCTTAGATCATTGTTTTAGCACTGTGTTCTCAGGCAGCAGAGTAATAGGAACTGTGAAGTCTCCTTTCAAGGCCTCTGTTAACAAAATCTGGGATTCCACTTTTGTGTATGCATCCTTGACCTTCAGGTGGGACACGATATGTAGGTTATCTCAGTTTACTCAGGACTACATACTGCCTCTCTTGAGTTTTCAACAGTTTCAAGAGATTTGCGACTCCTTTCATATGTTATCATGTATTGGATTATACTTGTGTTTTGCATTTTGAACCATGGCAGAACATTTTGTGCCCAGGTTAGATTGCTGAAAGCACAGATATTAGTGATCATGCCTACTTACAGATGTGTTTGATTTTGTTTTTCAGGTTTTTCTAAAGAGTGACCGAGTGGCCAGAATGGTTCAGAGTGGAGGGTGTTCTGCTAATGATTTCAGAGAGGTGTTTAAGAAAAACATAGAAAAACGTGTACGCAGCTTGCCAGAAATAGATGGCCTGAGCAAAGAGACTGTGCTGAGCTCATGGATAGCCAAATATGATGCCATTTACAGGGGAGAAGAAGACTTGTGTAAACAGCCAAACAGGATGACCCTGAGTGCCGTGTCTGAGCTTATTCTGAGCAAGGAGCAGCTCTATGAAATGTTCCAGCAGATCCTGGGTATTAAGAAACTGGAACACCAGCTCCTTTATAACGCATGCCAGGTAAGTGCTATAATGCCTGTTCTTTCTATGTCTGATGCATGGAAGGAGCTTTGTTTATCACCCTATGAATAAGTATTTTTCATTCTACTAACATTTCTCTTGAATAGATAGTCATTAGATAGATAGAGACTGAATTTTAATAAATCAAAGAGTGATATTTGAAAGAAGTTTTGGAAGAAGTTGGGTGGAGCGAGAATGTCAGTATCATTAGCCAGTCATGATTGGTCCCATGTGCCCTATTTAAGGATATCACATTTGTGGCTACTGGGCATACACAGGGTGGGCCGTGAATAGAAAAATGACAGTCATCTGCAGCCTCAACAATGTCTCCAATATATAATGAGCCAGTGCTCCTCAGTGCAAAATAATTTGTCATTAAAGTATGATGCTAGTTTTTAGAGCGTTATCAAAGCAATTGAAATTTCAATTTTTTTTCTTAACCTCAGCTGCGAAGAAATCAATTGAGGATGATTGTTAAACTGGCTAATTTAAAGCAATGACAGCTAATAATATGTTTTCTCTTAAGTTGTTATTCAAGTCATGCATATGAAAATTGAATAAAATCTCATATGGTTTTCATTTTTAGACTGATTTGTCTAATAATATATTCCTTAGGTATTTGCATTTTTTGCTTTTTTGAGTGTATGTATTATTTAACTCAGCCCTAATATACAATTCAAATTACCCAAATTCTACCATTTTAAAATTCATTAAGAATTGCACTTCCATATTGTACACATATTTATTTTAATCTTTTTGCAAG
This sequence comes from Ondatra zibethicus, assembly GCA_004026605.1. NCBI lineage: Eukaryota > Metazoa > Chordata > Mammalia > Rodentia > Cricetidae > Ondatra > Ondatra zibethicus. The sequence goes on from PVIU01008341.1 coordinate 69,931, forward strand.
TTTGTTTCTCTTAATTTCCCTATCCTTTCATGTTCCTTTCTTTCCATCACTAATTTGTGAATAATTTAGATTAATAAATTAAGAATACATTAATAATAAATTAGTATGTCATCTTAACCCTAGAATCAATCCGTGTGCTCACTGTCATTGTTTTCTCTGTGTCATTAAGCCAGGTGGTGTTTTGATAGTGGAGGATGACAGCAACTTACAAGCTTGTGTATTAACAAATGTATACAACTAAGACATTGCCTCCCATACTGTCCATAGTGGTCCTTTTGTAAAGTTAATGTTGATGAGCAACACTAAGTAATAAAATTGAGATTGAGATTCAGTCATTCAGTAGCTATTTAGTGAGAATTTATCAAAAGACTCACAAAGTTAAAGAAAACAAGCTGAACCAACTGCTTCCCTTTTCCAAATGCAGTGGGGTGGTAGAACCTCCCAAATAATTAGCTACACATTCCAATTTATACTGCCTATAAAATACCTTCCTACATATTACAGGTTTATAGTTATTAATGCAAAATCTTTTGTCTTCTTTTTAAAGCTGTTCTTGCATAGGAGGTTTGGACCTTACAATTTCTCTCTCTTGTGACTTGCAGCACACAATACTTCCCATTCAAGTCACTGATAGAATGGTGGGTTTATATTTGCATTCAGTTCAATCATAATTTGCCTCGTGTAGCCATGTCTATTAAGACCTGTTCTGTCTTCTTGTAGAATTACATCCTTTATCGTGATGTCCTTTGTTGTTTCTCTAAAGCCTTCTTTGTCTTAACCTAATGGAGCTAGCTGGAGCTTTCCTATGATTAGAGTTAGCATGGTGGATATTTTCCCTTGTGTTGACTTTTAACATGATTTTATTTTTAAACGTGTAATTGGGTCTTGAGGGTTTATTTGTTTTGTTTACACCCACTCAGTTTTGTCTTTCAGTGCCTGTGTTTAGACCACTATATAATTAAAGTCATTACTGTAGTTGACTTAAATGATACAATCTTTTATTATTTTCTTGCTGCTTTCTTTTGTCCCTATATCATTTTCTGTCTTTAATTTTTAATGTTTTCTATGCTTTCATATCATCTTTTGATATAGCGCACATTCCGTTTTTAAGTATATTTACTAGGTTTCCTAAGTTATATATTGTAGATCACAAAGTCACCTAATTCCTTCCTCATGTGACACTAGACTTTTAAGTCCAGTTCAGCCTCCCTACAATTCACTGTTCTTCCTCCTTTCTTATGCTGCATTGGTATAATTCATCTTGACTATGATATACCATAGTCAATCAATAATTGTTGTTTTAAACTTTTCTGCAATGAAGACTGCATTCTTCATTATTGTTAAAGTGCTTTTTTATTAGCACTGGCACTCTCTGTTGAGTTTTAAACATTTTCCTTTGAGAGCAGAGGCATATTAATAGTTGTAATTAGATCTCCTTGTTTGACAGTTGTTTCTGGTTCAGATGTTTGCTCTGTTCTTTCCAAGTCTTTTATTCATCTCCTTATAGGCATCTTGAATTATTCTAGAAAGTCAGGTATATTGTACCAGATGGTAGGATCTGAACTAATAAGGCTGTTGTGTGAGAATTGTGCCAATCTGACCGTAGGTTTGGTTGTGCCTGTTTCTTGTGGCCATACATACAAGAAGCTTCAAAATCCCAATATGCCTGTGCTTTTGTTTTGTTTTTCTTTTCTATTGACTAATTGTATTTAATGATTTTATACGTGTTTTTAATGTATTCAGTCTCTTCCCCACACCCTCTCACTTCCCTCCATCTCTAGCAACCCCCTCAATCTCTACTAGTCCCCTATCCAGATTCATGAATTTTAGTTTTGTTTATGATACACTTAGTTTAATCAGGGCCACCATTAGATTGGAAGTGAATTTTTCTATAATGTATCTGTGTTTATCTTTAACCATTTTGCAAATCTATTTTCCTATTCATGTTTCTTATTTTATTGCACCACTAATTTTATTGTGAATAATTTAGATGAATAAAGAATTAATTTATAATAAAGTAGTATGTCAGTAACACTGCAGACAATTCATGCACTCACCATGGTAATTCTCACTGTGTCATTATGCCTGGTGGAATCATCCGTGGGTACATAACCGAAAGCAATGTTTGCTTTCTCTCTGAGTCTATCAGCAGGAAATAGTTCAGTAGTGAGGGTTCGAGTTCCATAACTTTTCCTCCATCTATGCTTGGTTTTGTTCCTATGTTCTTTGACTCTGAGCTTCTCTATTCACTCCACAGAGAGTCTGTACCTCACATCTGTTTTGGCTGTTGTCTACTGTGGTGTTGGAGATGTTTCCATAGCAATGTGCTGGACAATGGAAGGGCTGCCTTTTGGTCTGATTAAATCTTTCCGTGGACTTAGGTCACTGTGGTAGAACCTTTGTGTTTCTGTTTTCTTGTCCAGGGGACTCATTCCTTTCTACCTTCAAGTCCCTTATTTCCTTCTGTACTACAGACTTCACAGTGTATTTTCTTAAGCTCTCTGTACCCTGATCACTGAGCTTTTATTTAGGTTTTGTGTCTCCATGAGATGAGACAGGAAAGCCATAGGTGTGATGGTATCGTTTCACCGAAACTGGAAGAAGGGCTTGACTTTTCTCATTGGCAAAATCTCTTATTTTGGGAGAAGGGTCTGATAAATTTAGAAAAAACCTTTCACTCTTTCCTCCATGGCTACTTGGGATACTTTCTTGGCTCTTTATTACTAGAAGGGAAATCAATGAGACAGGGAGCTAAGCTCCCTGTATTCAGGTTAGCACCTTGTCGAAAGTACTGGGTAAGCAAGTACTCTACCAGCATGGCATCTAGTACCTGATCATTCCAATATTATACCTTTCAAATTCGTGTCTTTTTACATTTTGATTAATGGTTTTCCCAGGTTTTGGGCCTGAAAGTCTAAGAAAGGTTTTTGATTTTTCTATTTGTTCAGCCTTTGCTTTTAAGAATTGGAGTGATGATGGTCCAAGCTCTTCATGTATCTGAGCTGAAAATGGAACTCTTTTTAGTTCCTGATTGAAAATGTTTAGAGATTGTTCATTAAAAATAAGTGGAAAACAAAAATCATAAAAACCTACTCTCTTGGGGGAAGTTTTCCTGAAGAAAAATTGTGGTTTTGCAGAAATTATGAAATTAATTAAGAAAGAAATGATATTCTCTTTCTGCAAGTGAAGTAATGCACGAATGACCCCCTGTGTGTGTCTGTATGTGTCTGTATACATGTTGGTTTTTATTTGTTGTTGTTATCTTCCAACAAAATATGAAAAGTAAAGAGAGTCAGAAGTCACAGAAAACACTTTGTGTTTAATTGGAAGGGAATATTTTGGAGAGAGAAGTTGCAAATTGTGTTTTGAAGTACATAGACTTGACTGCTTTGTTTCTCTGATCTTCAGGATGAACACCAGTATCTGTCTCTGGGTTTTTATTATTCGTGCTACATTTGGCACCCAATGTTTTGGGTATGAATTCATGGAAAAGCTGTTTGCCTATTGCTTTTTAGCCACTAGCACAGGACAGAACTGCACTTGGGGAGCCCAACAGAGCTGCATGTGGGGCTCCAACCCACCTAGCTAGACTTTCTATTCTTTTTTTGCCATGCCTCTGAGCAATTTTAGGATTTTCCTGTGGTAGCCTCTCTGAAACAGTCTTCAGCGGCCACCTAAACTCCAGAAGCACCTGGGTTCCATGCCACAGGACTCACCCACCATAGACTGGCTGGATATGCCTTCAGGTAACTCCCTAACACACGGTTTTTGTTTTTGTTTTTGTTTTTTTTTTTCTGAGCAAACCCTGTGTGTTTTTCAGGCAGACAGTGCTCTCCCTCTGTTTCTTCCTCTCTCTCTACACAGTGGGTTACAAGCTCTTCCTGAACCCCCTTCCTGGGCTGCTGCCAAACTATGTAGCTGCCTTGAAATTCAGTCAGGATTTTACTGTCCTATGCAGCAGCAGTCAGCCTCACATCTTCATCAACATCATCAGTAGATTTAGTAATAAAATTGGGAATTCTTAAAGAGAGGAATTAGTTAAAAGAGAGTTTTGTTCCACATTAAAAAATGGGGAAAAAAACATGACAATGGAGGGATTTTGGTCTCTAAATGATAATATACAAGACAGTTCGAAAATGGAACAATTAAATGAGATGATATTTAATTTAGATGGAATTTATGTAATGCCAATTGTAAACATTATCAGCTTTATCATTTTTGTCTTATCACTAAAAAGGTTGGTTAATCTGGGTGCTAAGATGCAGGCCTTAGAAAAACTAATAAACAGATCAGAGAGACATTCAAATTCAGACAGAGGAATTTAATGAAGAACCAAATGTGTTGAATTATAAGAATAGAGAAGAATAGACTAAAGCTTTTATATAAACAACCTTAATGTATCCAGTAATCTTATAGAGGCTGTGTTACAGCTAACTGGACTCCTGTGCCAATATTAGATTTAAGGAGATTCAAAGAAACAATAGTCTCATATGGCATGTATTCACCTTTTGTGCAGCAAATGTTAAACTTGTGGTCAGTTTGTAATAGAATTATCTTTAAAGACTGGATAGAATTGGTTAAAGGTGTTCTAAGCCTAGTCCACATTTACAGTGGAATTCCTGGTTCCGAGAAGAGGCTAAGATTATTGAACAACAGAGTAAAGCTAAAGGTAGGAAAATCTCCCAAGATCAAATTCTTAGAGAATGAGATTAGGCTATGATAGAAAGGCAAGTTGCATATGACGACCACACCCTGGGTTTCTGATACACAGCAGCTTTGAATGCTTGGTACAGAATTGGAGAAATAGGAAAGAAAATTGAGTCATTTACCAAAGTTATACATTGCCCAAAGGAGGCCTTTAAAAAGGATTTCTTACCAAGATTGACTTTATCAGTAAATAAAATGATAACAATTCAGAAGCTAGACAAATAATAATTGAATCTCTGGTTCTTGAAAATGCCAATTCTCCATGCAAAATGATAATTATGACATTAATGGCAAGGCCAGCACCATTGGAATAATGGATATGAGATACAATTAATATTGAATCTCATGACCATGACGATGCATGGATAGGAAAGGTGATTTCCAGAGATCCGTGGAAAAAATCAAAAAATCAGTTGTTATAATTGTAGCAAACAAGGTAACCTTAAAGCAGATTGTAGAGAGGGCATTCCTAGAAACAATGTTTTTTTCTAAGAATAATCCATTCAGAATGCCCTTCTCTTCTGGATTATGTGGAAGATGTGGCCAAGACGAGCATTGGACTGATGAATCTAGGTTGATGAGAAATATTCAAGGTAATCCTTTGCCATCAGGAAACTCCAGGAGGGGCCTCTTGCAGTCCCCTGTGCCAAATATGGTTCAGTAGTTTCCTACCATCATAGATGAAAATCCTTTCCAGAGCAATCAAACACCTAATGCCTATTATAAGAAACCATACTCTTCTGGACAATAGAAAAGCTAAAGAAGAAAGAACAAAAAGTTCAGGAGAAACCAGAAAGTATTTTGGCAAACTTCTATAAATGAACAAAGACCAAAATTAAAAATATGAATAAATCACACTGTCATTGGAGGTCTGGTAGGCACAGGTGCAAGTGTAACAATAATTTCATCAGAATCTTGGTATCTGAATTGGCCTCTTTGGGATCTAAATGTTCAGATTTTAGGGATTGGAATTTATTTCAGGTAAAGCAGAGTACAAGATGAGTCAAATGTATAGCACCAGAAGGACAGAGGGGAATATTAAGACCATACGTAGCTACCATAGCAATGTATTGTATTTGTAGGGACGTGATTTGTTATAACAATGAAATGTTCAGATTAATATTCCCCCAATCTTACAAGCAAACTATAAATTAATTTATGTTTCGAGGAAATATATTAGGAGATTTTATAAAGAACAGTCATCAACCATTCAGGGTGTACAAGAACAAGAAACAATAGCTGATGATATATATTTCAAAGCCACCAACAACCCTACCTTTAAAATGGTTGACAGACAAACTGTATGGGTTCAGCAATGGTTTTTAACAATAAAGAAACTGTAGGCTATAGAAAAGATGATACAGGAGCAACTAAATGCTCAGCATATTAAACAATCAACCAGCCCTTGGAATTCTCCTATATTTGTTGTTAAAAGGAAATCTGGAAAATGGGAAATGGTAATAAATCTAAGAGCTGTTAATAAGGTGATTCAGCCAATGGGCTTTCTCCAGTTTGGAATTCCATTGCCTTCCCTATTGCCTATAGGATGCTTTCTTATAGTTACTGATTTCAAAGATTGTTTCTTCACTATACCTTTACAAGAAAAAGACAGAGCACAAATTACCTTCAAAGTGCCTACTTAAAATTATTCACAACCTTCTAAGAGATATCAATGGAATGTTCTCCCACAGAAAATGTTTAATTGCCCTACCCTGTGCCAATATTTTGTAAGTCAGCCATTGAAAATGATATATAAGCAATTTTCTGAGTCTATAGTTTACCATTACATGGGCAACATTTTGCTATCTGATTCAATTAGTTATACTTTAGAAAGAATGTTTGAAGAAGTAAAGAAAAATATGCCATGTTGGGGATTACAAATTGCTCCTGGAAAAATATAAAGAGGAGATTCTATTAATTATTTAGATTATAAAATAGATTTACAAAAATTTAGACCCCAAAAGGTGCAAATTAGGAAAGATTGATTGCAAACTCTTAATGACATCCAAAGATTGCTAGGAGACATTTCCATCTATGGCATATTATTGGAATGATCTGATGAATTTAAGAAAATCCTTAGATGGGGGCAAGGACTTAAATAGTACCAGAGTATTATTAGCTGAACCTGAGAGAGAATTCACTTTGATTGAAGAGAAGGTACATTTGGATCATGTGGATCTGAATCTTAACTGCATTCTAGTCATATTACCATTGAAACATTCCACTTTAAGAATTTTAATGCAGAGGGAAGATATTATCTTAATGGATCTTTTTACCACATAAACTGAGTAAAAAAAATAGAAACTTATGTGGAAAAGGTCTCTGAGTTAATTCTAAAAGGAACATGAGACTATTAATTAGCAGGAATAGACACAGAAGAAATTATTGTACCTTTCAATAATGATGAAATTGACAAATTATGGGAAGAAAGTGAACCCTGACAAAGAGCTTGTAGTAATTTTTGGGAGAGATTCACAACTATCCCCAAAGCAAGAGAATTCAACTCATAAAGAGAACAAACTTGACATTCCTCACATTTTATGGGACATATGAATAACTTGAGCCCCTACATTCTATACTGATGCAAATAAATCATTAAATGCAGGTTACAAATCAGAAAATTTAAGTAAAGTGGATCAAAGCTCTATGATTCTGTCCAAAAGTCAGAATTATATGCTATTCTAATGGTACTAAGGGATTTTAAAGAACCTTTCAACATAGCTACTGATTCTCAATATGCAGAAAGAGTTGTTTTGCATATTGAAACCACCATATGATACAGAATTGACTTCATTATCTATTTAGTTACGTGATACAATCACAAATAGGAATCATCACATATACTCAACACACATATGATCCCATGTGGATCTTCTAGGTCCTCTAGCACAAAATTGATAAAGATTCAATTTGAACAAGAGAGACCTCTTAATTAGAAGAGATGGTAGTTCATCAAACAGCATGGCCATTTAATCTAAACTACAATATAAAACTAACAAATGCTTATTATTTAACCAGAAACAAATTGCCAAGAGAGAATCTCACCAAAATTATGGTTGGGGAAGGGTTTTTTTTTTCCTGTCTTTTCAGGAGAATAAAGGTATGCAACTAAGGAATCTGAAGACCACTGGACAAATGAGACACCTGAAGAAAAATACAAATCATTCAGAAATAAATATCTCAAGAAAAAGAGTAAATTGACCTGTTGGTATATCACATTTCCAACAGAATAAAATTTCATAAATTTTCCCAAATGTTTGTTTCTGCTATTCTATACATACATACATACATACATACATACATACATACATACATACATACACACATATATATAATGTAAATAGTCTCTTTTTAGTCCCAGTCTAATTAAAAATTAAAGCTGGCTTTGGAGTTGGGGTGTGGGTCTCTTTTTCTCTACACCCAAGCATATTTATGAAAGTGAAATCCCAAAATCTCTGCCACATGTCAGAAGAGCCACCTGATATGGGACAGAAGAAAAACAAATATTTAAGGACTCCTTTATTACCACTAATCCCATAATTCTTTGTCTTCACATTGACTCCTTAACAGCTTTTAAGGTATAAGATTTATAAGACATATATAATTATAAGATTTATAAGATATATATCTTATATATTAAAGTTTTGTCATGATAGTAATGGCCATATAGAGTACTAACTAATTCTAGAGAAAGGTTTCATCTACCTTCCTGAACATGATTTTCGGGTATGAGTCTTTATCAGTTTTCTGTAGTGAACCATGAGCATGCCTAACAGTGATCTTTGAAGTCTCTAAAAGGAAGATGGGGCCCCAAACAATGATTCCCCACAACTATGATAACATCACTAAGCTGAAAAATACCACCTAAAGATTGGCTTTGGACTACAAACTGCTCAGAACAATTTTTAGATGACTAGCTGAGATCATCCAGCCTAACAGACTACTCTAGCCAGGACTTGGGTCATGACCTGCAGCTTCCCATTATGCAGAGACTGGGTAACAAATAATACAGTTACCTCTCCCAGGACTTGAGAATTAACCCTAATCTTTCTTTCAGGATCCCCTAAAGATACTGTTGCCCCCAGACAGCAATTACTAAGTTCAATAATATGACGCCCACATTCCCAAGAGTTGGGGTAGGTGGTTTTTGTTCATTCAATGGGTTATGGATATTTGTCATTGTTGAGGGGGTTAGTTACAAGTTGTTATTGGTTACCATCAGGAGGAAAGTTGAACAAGGGAGATTAGACATAGAGTTCTTATTTTGAAAATAAAAAAGGGGGATATAAATATGATAGGACAATAAGGTAGATTATTGAATCTACTTTTGAAAAGCAAGTACTAGTTTTAAGTGTTTTATATTAGATTGGATTTTTGTATATTGATACAAATCTGAGATTAATTTTGTTAGAATACAAAGAAGATACATCTCTACTCTTCTTCAAGTTATTGTACCATTACAACTCATTTATCAATGTAATGCAAATTTCTAGCCCTTGAAAATTATTATTACCAGCTGTTTAAGATAATAAAGAAATGCAGGTTAGTAGTTAATCACCTGTTATAATAAAACTTGTAGTCATATTAGGTATGTTTTCAAGGTCAAACAAAAATATATTTTAGAAGATGATCATCTATATCATCTTCAAACACTTCAGAGATCTTCAGAATATGGCATTTCAGATGTTTTAAAAACATAGCCTCTTTTTTATGACAATGAGACATGTCATCTCCTAGTAGCACCAATCTAGTTCATAGAAGATAATGGGCATCAAAGAAACTCTGCATGTAATTTACTTTCTTTGTGGCAAAAGTAAGCCACTGAGCAAAAAATACCCTTGCCTCAACTGCTGACAGTATGCTGTCCTAATTGGACAAGCAGGACACAAAACAAAGTGACTGCCACACATTGTCAAAACAATGAGGGACAGCCCTTCAGAATATCCTGCTTCCCAGAAATGTCTGTTGGTTATACTAGGCCTGGAGGCTGAAGATGGATGTCCCTATGTTACAGAGAAATATTGGGTGACTGTCTAGGCTGCCAGCTGTTTATGTCATTTCTAAAATTTTTTGGAAGTCACTTCCTCATGCTTCCTGCTTACTCAGTCAATATTATTTCCTTCTTGTGTCTCTGAGGGAGTTGAAGACTACATAGTTACAGTTATAGTTTTCCTTGTTTACCAGATTCAGAAAACAAGTTATGATAGATAAATTAGGTACAAGACTTTGGATTCACCAAGATAGTATAGATAATGAATCATTTTCTCAAAATTTGTCAAATGCAAATGGACTAGACATTGTTGATGTATTTATTGTAGTGGGAGGCTGCTTGTGGCTTCCTGGCCACCCACCTAGCTACACTAGTCATCCATTCAAGCCAGGTAGTGGTGGCACACATTTTTAATCCCAGCAGTCATACTAATTAGCTATAGGGGCCAAGCAGTGTTAGTGCACGCCTTTATCCCAGCACTAGAGAGGAATATAAGACAGGATGAGACAGAAACACACTCTTATTCAGTCTGAAGGTTTCATAAAGGTACGAGCTTTTAGTGCTTTGACTGTTTTGATTCTGATTTTCAGGTTGAACCCCAGTATCTGTCTCTGAGTTTTTATTGGTTTTGCTACAATTCACAGAATTATGGCATTAAGGAAGCTCCTAAAAGTTCAAGATAGGAGGTATACCATGCCAACTAAAGCTATGAAGTCTGGGATGATTCACAGAAAAATAGCTGTTTAGCTATTATATTTTTTTTAAAAATACATATATAATATATACTTGTTATAAAATTATAACAATATATTCTAAGAAATAATAATCTTAGCATTACTATAAATTAGGTCTCATTATATTAAACTCTGTTGTCATTTGGTTTGAGGATAGTATGTTTGTACTGGTGCACATTTGTGGAACAGAATAGGAAGAAATATAGATAAGAAACTAGAAGGATATATCATAAAGAATTCATCCAGAGTGTTCATCATAGCTCTACAGATCATTAGCCATGATTTAGCCCATAATATTAAAAGTACTGTAAGTAAGGACAAAGAATAAACTGTCAGCCGAAAGTCTAGTTTCAGGAGAATATCCAAAATGCAGTGACAGGGATAATACTGGATGTCAAAAAGTGGGCACTTATAGTCTAAATTACTAAACAATTTTATTTTGTATAACTTTAAAATGTCATTAAGTTGGATCAATAAGCTTATTTTCTTTAATCAGAAACTAAATGTTTATTAAAGTTTTTAAAATATGGCAAAAGGTGAATACAGCATGTTCACATCAGTTAGTAAGCTCATTACCCATAACCATGCATGTATCCATAGATAACATGCTCATGAATTGTGTGAAGTGAGCAGAATACAGTGACAGATAAGATCTAGATATTTGCTAGCCTTAATTTTTCAAAGCATGCCTTTGTAAATGACACAGTGATGTAATAACTCACTGCATGGGTCCACTCTGCAGAGTCTGAGGAAGGCATGATAGTATATTATCATAAACAAATTGCCAAAATGAGAATTTTGGTTAATTGCCAAAATTCTCTGGGGCAGAGAGACCCACATGCACAGACTGTAGAACAGGAGTGGCGTCGTGGCTCACAATGACATTCACATAAGAAGGTAAGGGTCTTCCAAAGTGTAATGATGTAAGCAGCCCTACATGACCAGAGCCTGGAGAGTATATGCATAGTACCGTATATACTCACTACCGTATATATTCAGGGCAGTGCTTATCCTTCTGCCTCTATGTTTACATTTTAAGAGGATTAAGTAACTCAGTTTTTATCACTATCTAGATCCTGATCTTTTCTGCCTGAAGCTACCTTCATCAATGTTTTATAATCTCATTCCATTAACTGAAATAAAGTGACTCACCTAGATTTACTAAAAAGTCAAAGCAATGTTAATTAAGAACTTGATCTCTAAATATCCCCACCCAAATTCCTTGTACTCTGAGAACTTGAAGGGCAGTTAAGAATATCTCAGAAGTGCCAGAATGTTTTTAAAGTGGTAATCAGAAATATTTATGAACTGTTAGAATTTAGTGTTTATGATTCCATTTCTCTAGAAGCTTTCCAACCATTGAACATCAAGATTTGGAGATGAATTTGGAGTTTAGATTTGGGCTGAGTATATAAAACTTCACATACTTAAATAATAAAGTAATTGCTTTTTTTCTTGGCTTTTTCCCTATGGAAGGGATGCCCCCCCCACCTCGATGCCCAGAAACCATGAGGCATTAAATGTTCTGAACACTTCAATTTAAAGCCTGCAAAAGAACATGAACATAGAAGAAAAATGCTCCCAAGACTAGAATTGACCTTCACTGCCACCATCTTCTTTTTCACTTACTGTCATCCAATAGCTTATGCTAGAAAGTCATTGTGTTTTCAGAGGAAATAAATGCACATTTTATATAGAGTTACATTTGATAACCTTCAAAATAAAGCATAAGATGCTTTTCTTAGGGATATTTGTCTGTATATGTAATTTGAAATGTCAAAAATACTTAAAACATTCAAGTATGATTAAGACCTTGAGAATAAATGAATCTTATTATTTCCCATTTTTAAGATATTATAATTGATGATTGAAATACCTATAAGTACGTATAAATATGTTTAATTCTTTTCTACAGAATTTCCTGATACTGTAAATTAGATGAATTTGATTTAAGTGAATTTGAAATACTAAAATTGATGATTGAAATAACTATAAATACTTATAAATATGTTTATTTCTTTTTCATGTAATTGCCTGGTACTGTAAATTAGATGAGTTCAAGTTAAGTGAATTTGAATCTCTGGTTAGTAATATTCAGTAAATTTCCCCTCTAAAAATTAGATTTTTTTAGCATTGTAAATAAATCAAATTATACATTTTTGTTAGTGTGCATCACTTCACCATACATTTTATTTCTTAATTTGGGCTTATGTATGGACACACAAAAGGTTATTGCTGTTGGGCATAGTGCTGAACTCTTATAACACCAACACTAGAGAACCTGAGATATGATCTTGAGTTGGAGGTCAGCCTAGGCTCTGTAACAAGACTCTGTCCTTGTCTTGTTCTGGTGGTTTTGCTTTTTGTTTGCATGCTTGCTTTGTCTTTTTGGCTAAGTGTGGTGACTCACACCTACAATCCCAACTAAAGCAGGGTGGTTGCAAGCTACTAAGTGATAATCCTGTCATAAAAATGTAAAATAGAGAATATTACTTAATAAAAATTCTCCAAAATGTTGTGTTAATTGTGCTTTTCATTTTAAAATTTTCAGGCCCTCTGGCTTCTGCTTTTGTGTGTTTGTTTTGTTTTTCTAGATCTAGCCTGTTGGTATTAGAAAATGTTTTCAACTTTTCCACTTTTAAAACTGAGAACACCTTTACAAACCTATGAGAATTTCTATAATAGTACTAGGAATGATATAGTTTTGCTGATCTACTTGTTGCTTTTCTCAACTGCTAATGAGTGTGCTGTTTCAAACATAGTTAGGAATGATGTCTTTATCCTTCATGGTCAATTGTTAATGAAAATATTCAAAGTTGCCATCGTAATTCTGTAGTATAACTTGAGGTATTGTATTTTCATACCTCCAATTGTGCTTTTTTGTGGTTGTATATGATTGTCTTTTTTATTTTCATTTTTTTGTTTTATGTATTTCTTTTTTTCCATATTCTTTTATTTTTTTCCATTCAAAAAGAATTTACATTTCCTCCCCTTCTCCCAGTTCCCTTCCGCTCCCCCCTCCTCCCTCCTGCTGCTTCCTTAAAAGAGGGCATGGTGCCCTGCCCTGTGGGAAGTCCAAGGCCCTCCCACCTCCATCCCGGCCTAGGAAGGTGTGCATCCAAATAGACTAGGTTCCAAAAAGATAATACATGCAGAAGAGATAGGTCCTAGTTGTTGATGGCTTCTCAGTCTGCCCCCATTGGCAGCCACATTGAGAGAGTCCAGTTTGATCATATGCTCATTCAGTCCCAGTCCAGCTGGATTTGGTGAGCTCCCATTAGTTCAGGCACACTGTCTCAGTGGGTGGTCCAGCCCCTCACGGTCCTAACTTCCTTACTCATCTTCTCCCACCTTCTGCTCTTCAACTGGACTTTGGGAGCACAATCCATTGCTCTGATGTGAATGTGGGTCTCTGTCTCTATCTCCATCCATCGGATAAAATTTCTATGGTGGTGATCAAGATATTCATCAGTGTGACTATGGGACAATGCTAGTTCCAGCACCCTCTCCTCTGCTGCCCAAGGACCTAGCTGGGGACATCCCTGTGGACACCTGGGATCTCCTCTAGAGCCAAGTATCTTGCCAGACCTAAAATGACTCCCTTAATATAGATATCTTATTCCCTTCTCCAGTGTCCATCTTTCCTCCATCTCCACCCTCCCACTCCCCCAAGCTCTCCCCAGTCCTTCCCTTCTCCCTTCTCCTTTCCCCTCTCCCCTTC
>PVIU01008342.1:0-84054 GCA_004026605.1 Ondatra zibethicus
GGAAGGAAGGAAGGAAGGAAGGAAGGAAGGAAGGAAGGAAGGAAGGGCGGGCATATATGGTCTCAGAAGGGATCCAGCCCATCTTGGTGAAGGCATGGCAGCAGAAGCCTGAGGCAGACGCTCATGCTGCCTTCACAGTCAGGCAGCAGAGAGGTGAATGCTGGTGCTGAGCTCTTTTCCTTTCACTCGGTCTGAGACCGCAGCACTTGACATGGCGCTGCCACATTCAGGACGGATCTTTACTCGTCAATTAAATCTTTTTAGGTTTATGTCCTAGAGCATGTCCATGGTGATTCTAAATCTGGTCAATTTGACAATTAAGATTACCCATCACAATTGGCTAATCTGCGTAAATTATGTGCCTTATAGTTTTTTGTTGTCGGTGATGGCAGTTTTGTTGTTTTCTGTGTGTGTGCATGTTTAAACCTAGCTAACTTGTTCTCAGCCTTTAAGTTCTATCCTTAAATGTCACATTTTCAGAGTCCTACCCTAGTCTCCCAATCTAAATCTCTGTTAGTGTGTACTCATTATGCCTTCATGACATTTACTGCAGTCCAGAATTTTTAAAAATTACACATTTTTATTAATTTTTATCTTATTTACGTGTGGGTGGGTGTGTGTGCGTGCAAATGTGCATGTACGCGTGTGTTGAAGGGGTGGTTTCAGATGTGGACTGGACCTGCCCTTCTACCATGTATGTCTCTGGGATTGAATTTAGATACTCAGGCATGACAGCAAGCACTTTTACCTGCGTAGGCATCTTGCTGGCACCCACAATTTCTTCAGATTGTTTCCCCCTTGTTATTTAGTATGCTTTTCTTACTGGATTTCAGCTTCCTCAATGTGGGTACCACATCTACATTGTCTATCAGTGTAGCCCCAGGACCTGTCACAGTGTTCAGCATTCTATAGTCATTGAGCGACTGAATGGATTTTGAAGTCAGTTGAGTAGGGCAATCTATATCCAATTTTCTTTGTTGTTTTAGGTAATAAAAACCTTACATATTTATCTAGCAATTTAATTGAGATTTTTCCTACCATGCTCAGTGTAGCTAAACTTTATGGGAGATCTTAGTCAAGAAAAAGACAGTTTAAGAAAGTCTGGTATTTATGCTTCTGAGGAACTCAAGAATGGTCATTATATTACTATAAGCCAGCGATTCCCAAAAGAGGGCAACTGCTCTGCCCCTCAACAACTGGCAATGTCTGGACATATTCTCAGTTGTCAAATCAGAAACGAAAAAGTAGAGAATGCGCTACTGGTCTTTAGTGTCTACATGCCAAGGACATTGGTCAGCATCATCACCACCAGAAATGCCAATAGTACTGGATGGAAAAAAACAAAAAAGACTACCAGCTACTTTGCAAAAAGGAATATAATGGCCAGTGAGGAGTGTTAGTGTTCTCCGGGACTTTTCTCGCTCAATAATAAAGTATTAACATGCATTCTTATTTACTAAGACTTAGTCTGTTTTTCCAAGCAGGTTTCTCTTCATTTTAAACAAAGATTCTATTAATGTGTTTTAGGAAATTACTCGCTCTGAAATCATATCAGAACTATATGTATTTAAGTGCTTATCTGGGAAGAGGAGCCATGAGATTCTCAAAGGGGCCCAGGACTACCCAAAAGGCCAAAAACACTGACATGGAAAGACCTTTGTGTTTTTAGTGTGTACCTAAAAAAAAAATTATGTTTTGTGGAATGTGTGTTCTATAACATGCTGATAATAAAGGTGTCCTGTAGAGCTTCCTGAAGGAGCAGACACGTGTGGCGAAGGCTAGTATCAGCTTCTTCATAGTTGTCCGGGTAACACATTTCACTTGGCTGTGAAGAGCCCGTGAGTGGGAATTTATATAAGCTCCCATGTAGCATCGGGGACACACTAGACACAAAATGAACATTATGTTTCTTCTAGGATTATTGTGAGGCTAGTCTAAAGAACTGGAAAGTAATGTACACTGTCTGGCCACTAGAACATGTTCAGCAAATGTTTGTTTTTCTGTCATGTATTTTTTTTTGTACCCAAATCCTGGGTCCCATCACTGAAAGAAGAGAAAAGAGGATAAGCCTCAAAATGTGACAGCTTTGGGTTTCAGTTGTGGCACTGCTAATTTACTGGCTGATCCTTGGCAAGTTACTTTTCCTGTTGGTAAAAAATGGATAATGCCTACTGGCCAGGGTGGCCAGGACATATGCATAAAAAGACAGGCATGAATATATGTGAAGGACCCAATATATATATATGATGTTTAATGAATGTTAAAGGGGCCAGCAAGGTGGCTTAGTCAGCAAAAGCCCTTGCAGTACAAGCCTGATGATGCTAGTTTGATCCCTGGAACTTAAATGAATGTGGAAGGAAAGAATCAGCCCCCCATCGTCCTTTTTCTATGTGTACGCCATGGCATACACCCTCCCATCACACACACACACACAAATTTAAAAATTAATGTTAGGCTCTTTTCTCATTAAAAATTCATAAATCCTACCTATATAAACTCTTTTGGTAATAGGATAGCTCCCTGAATACTTGATAAGGCATAAAATTCAAATATTCACATTCTAGCATTTGTCTTTCCTTAAAGCTATCTTTATTTATATATAGTGATACATTTCTCTTTTTTTGAGACAGGGTTTCTCTGTAGCTTTGGAGTCTATCCTGGCACTTGTTCTGTAGACCAGGCTGGCCTTGAACTCACGGAGATCCGCCTGTCTTTGCCTCCTAAGTGCTGGGATTAAAGGTATGTGCCACCACTGCCTGGCTAAGGTGATAATACTTCACCTTAAATACGTATTTAACGTTTTAGTCCATGAGCTGCCAGTTTTACTAAGGGAATTTGCCTAAATTTATAACCCATCCAGTATAGCACCATGTTCAGTTTCTCAATTAGGCATCCACTGGGTACCAGAGAATCAGCATTGGGGCACAAGATGAAACACGTCCTTGGTTGAGAGAGTTTTACTAATGTATTTTTTTCTTTGTTTTCAGACAGGGCCTCACTATGTAGTGTAAGGTGGCCTGGAACTATCTTTATAGGCTCAGGTTGGCCATGAAGTCACAATCCATCTGCCTCACTCAGCTCCCTAAATGCTGAGAGTATAGGCAAGTGCCACCAGTTTTATTAGAAATATTAATATCTAAAATTTATTTTTGTGTAGGTGCATAAATGTACAGATGTTTGTGTGTGCAGGTCAGAAATCAATCTGGGGTGTCACTTCTCAGGAGCCATCAATGTGTTTTTTGAAACAGAATCTCTCACTGGGCCCTGAGACTGACTTAGTAGGCTAGGGTGGCAGGCCAGCAATTCCCAGGGATTTGTCTGTCTCCACCATGTACTACCACACATGACTTTTTGCATGGGCTTGAACTCAGGACCTCATGTTTACATGGCAAATACTTTCCTGACTAACCTGTCTTCCCAGGCCTAAAATTTGTTGAATGTTTACTTCAGCTACTTTTCCAAAGCACGTTACTTTATATGTTTAATTTGCATATCAACCTCCATTTTATGGATGAAGTAATTTAGGCAAATGTTTGTCCAACAATTTGTCAATTGTCTAGTACATATTGGCACTATGATTCCTTTCTGGAGTTGACCAACAAAAGCACACCTATCGGATAAATAAACATAGTTTTAGGTGGGTAGTGTGATTATAAACAGTTAACTTTTTAAAATGTCCTATGCATGTGTGGATAGTTCAAAAGGTATCAAAAAGTTCATAATGAACAATAAGACTGGACTATTGGCTTCTGTTAATGATGAAATTAGCTTCTAGAAGACTAATCCTTATGATAAAATTTTTGAAAGTTTAAGAAACCATTCAAAACCAGGAAGAAATAGAAATCTACTACTGAGAAACTCACACTGAAGAATCATATTTTAGGCATTTTGTGTGGTTGGTGACTGCACTCAAGAACAAATTGCCGTCTATCACAGTAGAGTTCAGTGTTGACATAGTTGTATAAAATGAGGTTCAAAACCTAAAACTCTCAAGAAAACATCATTAGTTATAAAGATAATCAGAAAATTTTCAATTTTAATGAACATATCAATACCAAGATATGAACATGGCAGAATTATTTAATAAGAACTTAAGGTAGCCATCACAAAAATGTTTTAGTTAGCATTTATAAACACAGTAGAAACAAAAAGAAAAAACCAAATAGTGATAAAAGAAAATAATAAACAAATGGAAATTTTAGAATTAAAAATGCAATAACCTAAATAAATATACAAGATGAGCCAAACAGAGGAACTGAGATGACAGAAAAATATAGTGAACTTGAAAGCAAGATCGTGTGCAGTCTGAACAACAGAGAAGGTAAACTGGGAAAAGTGTCTCAGGTTTGTGGGACAAAAACATCAGAGTTCCAGAGGAGAAAGAAAGAAGGTAGCACTATAAAAACATAAAGAAGATCTTGAAAGCAGTTAGAGGGAAATCATTTATTACTTATATGGGAAAAATTGTGTGAATGACAGAGGAGTTCTCATCCAAAGCTACGGAAACAGGAGGCACATTTGCTGAAATGAAAGGATTGCCAACATACAATTCTATACCCAGAGAAAATATCCTTTAAGAGCAAAAGGGAAACCAAGACACTCTCAGATAAAGAAAAAATAAAGAGAATTTGTTGGAAATGCTCTTTAAATAGAAAGAAAAATGCAAAAGAAGAAATAGTTGAGCATATGGAAAGAAGAAAGGAAAACAGAAAGAATGAAATTTATGCTTAATGGCTGAAGTAAAAATTATACTACTATCTGATATTGCTCTCAATAGATTTAGGGAAACTACTTTATAAAGGGAAGTGGGTAAAAGGACATGGAGGGAGATAAGTTTTCTTCATTCAAAGTGGGTAAATAGCAATATGGGGAGACCATGTTGCTATGTGTATATAACCTAGTAACCAAACCAAATGCTATAAAATCTATACAAATTAACAAATAAATAGGTAAAATGACATCCTTTAAAAACAGCATACATGAGGTTGGGTGGGGTAGAGTCTATAGAGGGAGTTCCAGGACAGCCAGAACTACACAGAGAAACCCTGACTCGAAAACAAATACAACATGAAGACAGGAGGAAGAGATAGAACACACTAAAATGGCAGCGTTAAGACCTAACATGTCAACAGCTACAATGAAAAACAATTCCCAGTTGTACTGTTTTCTGATTTGTATTTATGTCTTGAAACAGTAACTTTTTAAATAAAAATAAACCTATAAAAATGGCCTAGAAAACAGCAGGCATGCCAGGTGGTAGCACAAGCCTTTAAGTCCAGCAGAGGCAGGTAACTGAGTTTGAGGCCAGCCTGGTCTACAGGGTGAGCTCCAGGACAGCCAGGGTTACACAGAGAAACGCAGTCTCAAAAAAACGTGTGTGTGTGTTGGGGGGGGGGTAGGGAGAACAGCAGGCAACGAATGGCAACTAATGAGTCAGTGAGTTCTGTACCCATAAAACAAATCTGGACGATAGAAACCTGGCTCAGTGGATAACATGCTTGTCATGCAAGCCTGGTGACCGAAATTCAATCCCTGGAACCCATATAAAGGTGAAAGGAGAGAACCAACTCCACAAAGTTGTCCTTTGACCTTCACATGCACACACACACACTAATAAAAATGAAATAAAAACCCCTCATTCATGCAACTCTAAAAAATGGTCTAAATGTTTAAACTAAAGGCTAGAGATTGGCACTAAAAATAAAATTATATTCAGAAATTTAAAAAACTTAGTTCAACTATAATGAATTATAATCAGTGGTATTCTGAGGCACTGGGTTCCATTCCTGGCCAAAAAAAAACCCTTGGAATATAATGACATAGGAAGATTGGAGGAAAAACAGCACATTCACTCCTATGTAATTTTACCATGTGTACAGACTGGTGTAACATCACACAGTCAGAATACTGCGTCCATCAGCCCCCACAGAAATCCCCTTTATGTTACACTGCTTACCATAGAAGCCACATTCTCTGCCCCACTCCATCTCTCATCCATGGAAATCATTAGCATCATTTTCATTTCTATGATTTTTTTTTACCATTCAGACATGATATAAATAGAATCATGCAGTATATGGCACTTCAAACTTTATTATCTTTAATTAGTATATAAACTAGTGGATTTCAGTGTGACATTTTTACACACACACACACACACACACACACACACATCATTATTCTTTGTTCTTCTTTTTTGGTATTGGTTTTTTGAGACAGGCTTTCTCTGTGTAACAGTCCTGGCTGTCCTGGAACTCGCTCTGTAGACCAGGCTGGCCTTGAATTCACAGAGATCCACCTGTCCCTGCCTCTCAAGTGCTGAGATTAAAGGCGTGCGCCACCACTACTCAGCTATAATTTGTTCTTATTTTTCTTCCTGCCATGTCCTCTTCCGCTGGTTTCTTCCTCTCTCAGGTAGTCTCTCCTTTGGTTTGCATGTCAGATATATTCCATTAACTTTTCTTTGCCTCACTCCCCTTTAGATCTCTCTCCTTTACAGATCCCTGCTCCCATGTCCAACATATATGCATACGTGTGTACATGCATGTTTAAATTTAAATTTAGATTATGTATGAGAGAAAACATTATTTACTTGGGTATGGTTTGTTTCACTTCATATAAAGATCACTAGTTCCATCCTCTTTCTGGCAAGTATTATAATTTCATTCTCTTTTTACAGCAGAACACAATTCTTTGTATATATATGCCACATTTTCTTTATCCATTCATGTATCAATGAGTATCTTGCTCTTGTGAATAGACCACCTACAAACATGGAGTGCAAGTATAGCTATGGTATGTTGATTCGGGCTTCTTTGGCTGTACATGAAGTATTTTCAAGTTTTAAAAGGAACTTCTATACTGACTTCTGCATTGATCGCACCATTTTATATTCCCATCACCCATATTCTCACCAGTATTGGTTCTTATTTGTTTTCTTTTTAAATTAATTAATTAATTTTTTTAAAAAAGAAAACAAACTATCTTTTTTTAATTTTACATACCAATCCCAGTTCCCACTTCCTCCCCTCCTCCCATCCCCTCCACCTACCTCCTACTCTACCCCCATCCACTTCTCACAGAGGGTAAGGCACATTGCTTTGGGTAAGGTCCAAGGCCCTCCGTATTATATCTAGGCTGAGCAAGGTATCCATCCAAAGAGAATGGGTTCCCAAAAAGCCAGTACAAGCAGTAGGGATAAATCCTGGTGCCACTACCAGTGGCCCCACAGTCTGCCCCAGCCATACAACTGTCAAACACATTCACAGGGACTAGTCTGGACCTATGCTGCTTCCTTCCCTGTCCAGCTGGAGTTGGTGTGCTCCCATTAGCTCAGGTAAACTGTTGTTTTCTTAATGAGAGCCATTCTGAGTGGAGTGACACAGAATTACAGAAACAGTTTAAATTTGCATTTTCCTGCTGCCTAAAGATATCAAACAATTTCAAAATAATAATGGACGTTTTCATTTCTTTTGGTGTGTATGTATAGATTTGTGTGTGTGTGTGTGTAGGTCAGAGGTCAACTTTGGGTATCATTCCTTTGTAGCTGTGCACCCTGTATTTTTGAGACAGTCTCTCATCGGGACTTGGGATGCATTGATGTGGCTAGGATGGCTGGCCAGTGAGAGAGGCCCAGGTATTTGCATTGCTGGAACTACACGTGTTATAATACTTGGCTTTTTATGTGGACCTGGCGATAAAACTCAGGTCCTCATGTGTGTACGGCAAGTACTTTATCAACTGAGCCATATCCTAGCTCTGTGCTTCTTTTGAGACAGCTCATTTATTGACTGGATTATTTCCTTTTTTACTATGATTACATTTTAGCACTCTCCCTAGATTGTAGATATTAAGCCCCTGTCTGGTATGTAGTTGGGAAAGATTTCCCTCTCATCTCATAGGCTATCTCTTTACTCTGGTAATGATTACTTTGTTGTGGAGAGGATTCAAAATTTCATATAATCCCATTTTTCAATTCTTGGGGCTACTTCTTGTGGTACCGGAGTCCTTTTGAGAAAGTTCTCGCCTATGCCTATATCTTGAAATGTTTCACTTAATGTTTTCCTCTGGTAGTTTAAGAGTCTAAGGTTTATCATTAAGGTCTTTGATCCATTTATAATTTATTTTTGTACAGGATGAACAATATCGATCTAATTTTCTTCTTTTAAATGTGGCTATCCAGTATACCAAATACCACTAATTAAATAGGCTGTCTTCTTTTTTACAATGTGTTTTTTGACAGTTTGCCAAAGATTAGGTGGCTATAGTTGTGTGAATTTATTTCTAGGTACTTAATTTTATTCCGTTAGTCTATATTTTTGCTTTTGTGCTAATGCCATGCTCTACTTGTTACTATGATGCTGTAGTACAATTTCAGGTCAGATCTTTAGGTCAGGGTGGCTATTTTTGATCAGTGTAACTCTCTTTAGGTCCGTCTGAATTATTCCATACATCAATAGTTCATTGGTTTTGATTGCTGAATAGTATTCCATAGCATAGATGGATCATAATCTATTTAACCATTTATACATTACAAGACTTTGGATTGCTTCCAATTTGTGCTATTTATTTATACTTTATGTGGATGTACGTTTTCATTTCTCTGGGAACAATGCCCAGGAATGTAATTGCTAGATTAAATGGGGAAAGATAGTTGCTTTAAAAGAAGGGACAGATATTAATATATCCCTTGATTACTGTTTACATATCATATTTTTAAAATGTTAATTTAAAAATTTTAATTGACAGATAATAGTAGTATATATTTATAGGCATAGTGGTGTTATAATCTGATACATGTATACAATGTGTAATGATAAAATAAGGGTAATTAGCATTTTCATCTCCTCCAACAGTTATTTCTTTATAGTGAGAGCATCCCAATTCCTCTTTTCTAGTTCTTTAGAAATATATAATAAATTGTTGTGAACTGAAGTCACCCTACTGTGCTGTTGTTGGCTGAACAAAGGAAGATGAAAAGCATTGCTTTTTCAAACCAATGCTGCAACATCTATTTTTATAGAAGCCGAAAATGATGAAGCCGAAGCATCAGTGAGGGGTCTGACTCATGGAAGGAAGGGATTTACTTCAAAGGAACTGGGTGAAATTATAAATAAGAAATGGAAATATGATGAAAGTTACTTTGTTACTTACTAATTTACGATATAGTTTCATATGAAACAGATTTTCTGAATATCTACAATTCATCATTTAAGTTATAGAATTTTCAGATGATTCATAAAGTAAAATGTACATATATGTGAAAGTGTGTATGTGTACATACATATTTGAAACAGAGTCTAAGTCATTGGCCTAGGATAGCCTAGAACTAGCTGTGTAGCCCAGGTTGAACCTGAACTTGAAGCAATCCTCCTGCCTCAGCCTCTTGTTTGCTTGGATTCTAGGTGTGAGCTACCATGCCTGGTTAAGAGCTGAGTATTTTAAGTGTGGATATCATAAGCTCATTAAAGCTACACATTGCTAGGCATGGTAGCTCATGAGACAAAGACAGGAGGGACTGTTGCAGATTTGAGGCCATCCTCATCTACATACAAGTTCCAGACCAGTCAGGTCTACGTAGTGCAACCCCAACTTAACAGGAAAAAAAACCCCAATATCTAATTAAATAAATAAACACTAAACATTGTTTATTATCACTTTTTGAACCAGAACGAAAGAAAAGCCACTGAAGCATCTTATAAATAAGTCATTTATTGACTGGAGAACTTCAGACCTCAAGGTCAGAGGTCATAAATCCTTGAACAGTTGACACTGCTCACTGCCTACTGAATGAAAAGTTAGTGAAAAATACCCGAGACACTGTCTTTTCTCAATGGCTCAGTAGCTTGTTGACTGAAACATTTAACTGCCAACATGGAAACTTAGATCGCAACCCATTTTCTAAACTGTATTCTTACCAACAGACCCATGTCAGTGTGGTTTCATCTACTGTTTTGCCTCTATCACATGGTATCAGTACTAAACCAACTTAGCAGAAGACTTTCTTTTATGTGGATGATTGGAAACAAACAGAAGTGGTACTACAATATTCAAAGAGCTCAATAGCTTGTTTGAAGCTCATGGTTTATGTTGGAACAATGTTGTTTATACTTACATGGCAGTTCAAAAGCAATGGTGAGGAAAACCATTGGCACCACGTACGGATGAAGGCAGTAGCATCAGGCACACCACTGGGGACTGAATTCTTTACTGTCATAAATTCACACTAAAAAAATCCAACTTTACTTGATAATGTCTTTGCTGAAGCACTAAAATTGTTAGTGTCTTAAATCTTGCTGCTGGATGTGGTGTTCTATGTGACAGAACAGACAGCGTGAGGAGGAGCTTTGGGTATATACTGTGGTACAGTGGTTGCCTTGAGCTAAAGTTCATCTGTCATCAAATCTTCATGGAATACTATTTTTGCCCAAAAGAACAACTGATGGATTATCATGATTTAATATTGTGATTAAATATTTGGATATCTGGCAAATGTTTTCTAAAAAATGAAGTGAGCCTCTAATTTTATGGCAAACAACTGACGTGTTTGTTGCCAATGATAACAAATTCCTGGTTTTTAGTGAAACTGATTTCTAAAAACTTGATTCTGCCACCGTGAGCATGACAGCACTTCAAAACTTAAGCTCCCCCCAGTGAATTCGGGGGTGATACCAATGGTTTTCTATGCTGCATAAAATGTGAGAACATTTTGAATGTTCTTATAACTCAGTGAACTTATATTTTCCAAATACTATATATATAAGAGGGGTCAAATATCCATTCAAAGTACAGATTTAACCTAACAGTATATAAAAAGTCATTGAGATGCTTTCAGATTCCATACTGCATTAACGCTCTACCGTCTGTAGAGCGTTGGTGCATTCAAGGAATCCACATAATTATCAGAAAAGATTACAACATTCCTTCCTTTTCCAGCTAAACATCCCTCACTTTCACCCGCAGAGCTGAATTTTTGTCAAATACTTTAACTAGGACAATGTCAGCGCAGACTGAAAGAGGAAGTGCACATGGGGAATGGACTGCCGCCTACTAAGCCAGAGAGCAATGAGATGGGTGGAAGTCTATGGCGATAGCCTTTCTTCTCATGGAACTGAAGTCTTAGAAAATAGTTCTTTTTCATCAAAACATGTTATTTATAGTAGAACAAATTAATTTATTATTCTTATTTTAAGTAAATTAGCAAATGCTTTAAGATAAAAATATTACTGACTATTTAAAGCAAAATGGATAACAATGCATCTAAGCGTTTACAACATTAAAAAGAAGCACCTGATTATAATTATAGAAAGGAAAGGGAGAAATGGGAGAACCTTGCTGTATGTGAAACAAAGTAACAATATTTGAAAGTAAACTCTAAATTAAATTTCCTGCTGGGACCAGTAAGATGCCTCAAAGAGTAGGAGCGCTTGCCACCAAATCTGATGACTTCAGTCCAACCCCTGGGATACACATGGTGGGAGGAAGAGAATAGACTTCCCTAACTTGTCTCCTGACTTCCACATGTGCATGCACCCTGACATATGCACCCCAAACAAACAAACACTTAAATAAAATATAATAAAATTATGGTATAAAAGCCAAATCAACTATAAAAAGTCAAACCGAATTATAGCTAGTAAGCAAGTAATGAGGGAAAAAAAACCCTAAAAAAGTATTTAGTTTTATATCTACCTTTCTGCTTGTTTTCTATGTCTCATCTGTTCTTTGTCCCTTTCTTTTGAATTAAGCTTAGCAGGCATAAAGGTCCTAGGTTCCATGTCTAGCACCATATAGCAAAACAAAACAAACAAAAACTCCCAAATCATTTGATTCGAAAGAAAGGGACAGAGCCAGGTGAATTGGTGCATGCCTTTAATGTTATGCTGGGATTAAAGGCATAAGGATCAAAGGAGGCAGAAGTAGGTGAGTTCGAGGCCAGCCTGGTCTAAAGAGTGAGTTCCAGGACAGGCTTCCAAGCTACAGAGAAACCCTGTCTCGAAAAACCAAAAAAAAAAAAAAAAGTGAAATCTAAAATCATGGTTGGAAATTTTAGTGCTCTCAGCAATTGATAGAAGAAACAATAACAATTAGTAGTGTTAACAGAAGATGTAAGCCACACTCTCAGTCAATCTGACTTAGTTAATAAAGATGGAAATGTCATTCAATTACAGCAGACTAAATATTCTTTACAGATTTTATAGTAAACATTTTCTAAGATAAATCATTTGCAGCCTATAAAATTTTCCCATAAACATAAAAGGATTGAAATGACGCAGAGAGTTTGTTCTCTGGTAAAACTAAATTAAATAAAAATAAAAATAGGGGCTAGAGAAATGGCCCAGTGGCTAACAGCACTTGCTGCTCTTGTGGAGGACCTGGTTTCAGATCTTAGCACCCACATGGTGGCTCACAACCACTGAAACACCAGATTGTAAGCGCAGGAGGATCAGGTGTTTGCTGGGAGAATGTGACTCCTAGTAACATAAGAAGTAGTACCCATAAAGTGTCACCAACATGACTGTCCAAGCACGACCTGAACAACAATAGACATGCTAAAGTGGAGGTGGAAAGACCACAAGGCCTCAGCCATACACAAAGAACTACAGGCAACTACGGAAAGTTGAGAGCAGGAGAGATCGTCTTCCCCAGGGAAGAGCACACCAATTGCTTATCCAATCCCAAGTGGTCAGCCCTGGAAACGTACAAGCAAGTGACATTGTACAGACTGAGCAGGTTATATTTAGGAATATATGTATATATACACATATACATGTAACAAGAATTAATGAAAAATACAGGCAACAAATTTGAAAGAAAACAAGGGGGTATATGGAAGGATTTGAGGGCGAAAGGGGAGAAGGGGGAAATGTAATTATATTACAATCCCAAAAATAACTATATAGAAAAGCTCTTAAATATTTGAGTTAACTAAAAATAAAGCCTCTATATTTTAAACTATGTCATATGTTACAAGAGAAAATATTTTGCATCAAAATTTGTGAGAAGCAGCTAAATTGGTGCTTACACAGAAATCTGTAGCTCAAAATGCTCATATTAGTCAAAAGCGTTAAAAATCAATGAGCTAAATTTTGTTTGTGAGACAGATTCTCACTATCTAACCTGGTCTGAAGCTTGCTGAGTGGACCAGGCTGACCTCAGACTCAAAGAGGTCCATTTGCTCTGCCTCCCAAGTGTTGGAATTAAAGGCATGTACCATCCCACCTGGCCCAGTGAGCTATGTTTCTATCATAAGAAACTAGAAAAAGTACTAAGAACAATACAAAAAAGACAAGGGAGAAAATAACAGAATTAAGAAAATTGAAAAGAAAAATGAAGTCTATGAAATGAAAAGCTAGTTCTCTGAAAAAGCAACAAGCACTACAACCCTGACATTTTGACACACACCTGTAATTTTACCACTCAGGAGGGGGTGGTAGGAAGGTCAAGAATTCAAAGTCTTCCTCAGCTACATAGCAGGTTATAAGTTATCCTAGGCTATGTGCAGCCTTGTCACTCACACACACAAAAGCAAGAGCTGGTGAATGATTCAGTTGGTAAACTGCTTGTCAGGCGAGCATGACGACCTAAGTTTGATTTCCAGCACCTATGTAAAAGTCATTATGCACTGAAAAGCCAGTGTTGGGGAGGGTGAGACAATAGTATCTCTGGGGCTTGCTGGCCAGATGTCCTAGCCATCAGTTAACCCCAGCTTCACAGAGAGACCCTGTCTCAAAAAAATATGGTGGAAAGTTAATGAGAAAGACAGCTAACACCAAACTCCCATTTTTACACATGTATTTGTAAACATTCATGTGTATCCACACTCACATGTGTGCACACACATACTGTATACATACACAAAAGAAAAAGGGAAAACTACACTTCAGGGTACTTGATAGACCATGAGTTAAGACAATAATAATAAAAAATAGAAGTTATCAATACCTCGAACGAGAGAAGAGGCATCCGTACAGATCCGTAGAAGTTAAAAATAATAATGAGTAAAGGAAAAAATTTCTTGAAAGACAAATCGCCAATGTAAAGTCAAGAAATCATCATCAATCTTATAAACATTACAAATCAAAACTTTCTCATAAAGAAAAGTCTAGGTTCAAAGGTTTTCAAAACCAGTGAATTCTATTAAACAGTTTAGAAAGCCATAATATCCATCCTACAAAACTCTTTCAGGAAACAAAAGAGGAAGTGAAAGTTTTTCAAGTAATGTTTTTAACATGACCATTATTCTGATATCAAAACCAGATAAATACATTGCAAGAAAACAATAGGCCAACATTCCTCATCAAGACACAATAACAAGGCCTGAGGCAGCAAACTCCACAGACTGAGCCAGCAACTGGGGCTGGCCTGGGAAGGTGAACTCCACGGGAACAGGGGCGGATCCAGACCAGGGACATTTGCAGAAGCAGGACTGGGCCAGCAACCTAGGCCTGAGTGGGTCTGAGGCAGTGAGCTCCATGGGAAAGGGACTGAGCTGGTGACCTAGGCCAGAGCAGACCTGAGACTGCGAGTTCCACGGAGCGGATCTAGATCTGGGACATTTGCAGAGGCATGACTGAGGCAGCGACCTGCTGGGGCAGACCTGAGACAGCGAACTCCACTGGAACAGGTACAAGGGGGCAGCCACTGGGGTAGTGGGCCAGGGCCAGAGACCTCTGTGGGTCCAGGCATGAGTCTGGGACCTATGAGGGTGTAGGCAGGAACCAGAGACCTCTACAGATCCGGGCCTGAGTCTGGGACCTCTGAGGGAGTAGGCCTGAGTCAGGACCTCTGCGGGTCTGAGCGACGGTCTGGGATTGCCAAGGAAGTAGGCAGGAACCAGAAACCTCTGCAGGTCCAGGTGTGAGTCTGGAACCTCTGAGGGAATAGGCCTGAGCCAGGACCTCTGCAAGTCCAGGCACACTCAAGTCTGGGACCTTCAGGGAGTAGATCAGAGCCAGAGATCTTTGTGCAACCAACCCCAAGACAGGGACCTCCACAGAAGCAGATCTAGACCAGGGACATTTACAGAAACAGGACTGAGCCGACAACCTAGGCCGGAGCAGGCAAACCCCAGGAGCACTGAGAGACCTCCAGGACACGGAGTGACCAATGGGGTGACTGGAACCGTGGTACTGACTGCACCACAAGGAGCAACCATCTGAGCCTTGGATCCACTGGCATCTGGAAGATTGATCACCAGAGTCATAGTCAGCCCCAACTACACCAATCAGAGGAAAAGATGAGTAGACAACACTACAAAGAGCAACATGATACCAATAAAATCTAGTGACCCTACAACAGCAACACTTGAACAACCAAATATAGATGAAGCAGAAGAAAATGACCTAAAAAAATAACTACAGGAGAATGCTTGAGACTCTTAAAGAGGAAATGAAAAATTCCCTCAAAGAAATGGGAGAAAAAACAAACAAAAAATTGGAAGGCATCAACGAATCCCTTAAAGAAAACCAAGAAAAAGCAATGAAACATATGAAAGAAACTATTTAAGACTTGAAAGCCGAAATAGAGACACTAAAGAAAACACAAGCTAGTGGAATTATAGCAACAGAAATCATGAGAAAATGATCAGGAACCACAAACATAAGCATTAACAGCAGAATACAAGAGATGGAAGAGAGAATCTCAAGTGCTTAAGATACAATAGAGAAAATAGACTCATCAGTCAAAGAAAACATTAAATCTAACAAAAGCTTAACTCAAAATATCCAGGAATCACCATGAAAAGACCAAACTTAAGAATAATAGGTATAGAAGAAGGAGAAGTAGTTCAACTCAAAAGCACAGAAAATATATTTAACAAAATCATAGAAGAAAACTTTCCCAACCTAAAGAAAGAAATGCCTATGAAGATACAAGAAGCTTACAGAACACCAAACAGACTAGATAAAAAAAAAGTCTCCTTGCCACATAATAATCAAAATACTAAACATATAGAATAAAGAAAGAATATTAAGAGCTGCAAAAAAAGGCCAGGTAACATATAAAGGCAGACCTATCAGAATGACACCTCACTTCTCAATGGAAACAATGAAAGCCAGAAGGTCCTGGTCAAGCATTCTGCAGGCATTAAGTTACCATAGATGCCAGCCCAGACTACTATATCCAGCAAAACTTTCAATTACCATAGAAGGACAAAAGAAGATATTCCATGACAAAACCAGATTTAACCAATACCTAGCCACAAACCCAGCCCTACACAAAGTACTAGAAGGAAAACTCCAATCCAAGAAAGTTGGCTACATCAACCAAAACACAGAAGTAAATCCCAAAGAAGGGAAACGCATACAAATTAACATCACCAACAACGATAACTAAATTAACAGGAGATAGCAGTCACTGGTCATTAATATCCCTTAATATAAATAGACTCAACTCACCTATAAAAAGACATAGGCTAACAGATTGGATACAAAAACAGAATTCATCCTTCTGCTGCATACAAGAAACACACCTCAACCTCAAAGACAGACATCGCTTCAGAGTAAAGGATTGGGAAAAATTTTCCAATCTAATGGTTCTAAGAAACAAGCTGGTATAGCTATCCTAATATCTAACAAAATAGGCTTCAAACTAAAATAAAAGAGACAAAGAAGGACATTTCATATTAGTCATTGGAAAAATCCATCAAAAGGAAATCTCAATAATGAACATCTATGCTCCCAATACAAGGGCATCCTTATATGTAAAAGAAACACTTCTAAAGCTGAAATCATACATTAAACCCCACACACTAATAGTGGGAGATTTCAACACTCCACTCTCACCACTGGACAGGTCAGTCCGACAAAAAATGAACAGAGAAATAAGGGAACTAACAGATGTTATGACTCAAATGGACTTAACAGACATCTATAGAATATTCCATCCAATTATAAAAGAATATACCTTCTTCTCAGCATCTCATAGAACCTTCTCAAAAATTGACCACATACTTAGTAACAAAACAAACCTCAACAGATACAAAAAAAAAAAAAAACCCTGGAATAACCCCATGTATCTTATTGGATCACCATGGCTTAAAACTAGAATTCAACAGCAACACTAATTCCAGAAAGCCCACAAACACATAAAAATTAAACAATGTTCACCTGAAGCATCAATGGGTCAAGGAAGAAATAAAGGGGCAAATTAAAGACTTCCTAAAATTCAATGAAAATGACCACACAACATACCCAAATTTATGGGACACAATGAAAGCAGTGTTAAGAGGAAAGTTCATAGCACTAAATAGCTACATAAAGAAGCTGAAAAAAATCTCACTCTAGTGAATTAACAGAACATTTGAAAACTTTAGAACAAAAAGAAGCAAACTTACCCAAGAGAACTAGACGGCAGGAAATAGTCAAATTGAGAGTTGAAATCAACAAAATAGAAAGAAAGAAAACAAAATAAAGAATCAATGAGACAAAGAGTTGGTCCTTCGAGAAAATCAACAAAATAGACTAACCTTTATTCAAACTAACCAAAAGGCAGAGAGAGAATATCCAAATTAACAAAATCAGAAATGAAAAGGGGGACATAACAATAAACACGAAGGAAATCCAGACAGTCATTAGTTCATATTTCAAAAACCTGTACTCCACAAAATTGGAAAACTTAAAGGAAATAAACAACTTTCTGGATAATTTTCAGTTAAATCAAGACCAGATAAGCAAATCAAATAGACCTATAACTGCCAAAGAAATAGAAACAGTCATCAAAAGTCTCCCAACCAAAAAAAAAGTCCAGGACCAAATGGTTTCAGCTCAGAATTCTACAAGATTTTCAAAGAAGAACTAATACCAATACTTCTCAAATTGTTCCACACAATAGAAACAGAAGGAACATTGCCAAACTAGCAAACTGAATCCAAGAACACATCAGAACCATCATTCACCATGACCAAGTAGGCTTCATCCCAGAGATGCGGGGATCGTTCAACATACAAAAATCTGTCAAAGTAATCCACCATATAAACAAACTGAAAAATAAAAACCACATGATCATCTCATTAGATGCTGCAAAAGCTTTTGACAAAATACAACATCCCTTCATGATAAAGGTCTTGGAGAGAGCAGGGATACAGGAACATACCTAAACATAATAAAGGCAATATACAGCAAGCCAACAGCCAACATCAAACTAAATGGAGAGGAACTCACAGCGATCCCACTGAAATCAGGAACAAGACAAGGTTGTCCTCTCTCTCCATATCTATTCAATATAGTTCTTGAGGTCCTAGCTAGAGCAATAAGACTACGAAAGGAGATCAAGGGGATACAAATTGGAAAAGAAGTCAAACACTCATTATTTGCTGATGATATGATAATTTACATAAGTGACCCCAAAAATTCTATCAAGAAACTTCTGCAACTAATAAACACTTCCAGTAATGTAGCAGGATACAAGATTAACTCAAAAAAAATTAGTAGTCCTCCTTTACACAGATGGTAAATGGGATGAGAAAGAAATCAGAGAAACATCACCCTTCACAATAGCCACAAATAGCATAAAATATCTCAGAGTAACTCTAACCAAACAAGTGGAAGACTTGTATGACAAGAACTTTAAATCTTTGAAGAAAGAAATTGAAGAAGACACCAGAAAGTGGAAAGATCTCCCATGCTCCCATGGGTAGGTAGAATTAACATAGTAAAAATGGCAATCTCACCAAAAGCAATCTAAAGATTCAGTGCAATGACCAGCAAAATCCCAGCAAAATTCTTCACAGACCTCGAAAGAATGGTACTCAACTTCATATGGAAAAACAAAAAACCCAGGATAGGCAAAACAATTCTGTACAATAAAAGAACTTCTGGAGGCATCACAATCCCTGACTTCAAACTATACTACAGAGCTACAGTACTGGAAACAGCCTGGTATTGGCATAAAAACAGACAGGAGGGCCAATGGAACCGAATCGAAGACCCGGATATTAATTCACACACCTATGAACACCCAATTTTTGACAAAGAAGCAAAAAATATCAAATGCAAAAAAGAAAGCATATTTAACAGGTGGTGCTGGCATAACTGGATATCAACATGTAGAAGAATGAAAATAGAACCATATCTATCACCATGCACAAAACTCAAGTGCAAATGGATCAAAGACCTCAACATACAGCCAGCCACACTGAACCTCATAGAAGAGAAAGTGCGAAGTACACTTGAACGCATTAACACAGGAGACCACTTCCTAAATATAACCCTAGTAGTATAGACACTGAGAGAAACAATTAATAAATGGGACCTCCTGAAACTGAAAAGCTTCTGTAAAGCAAATGGTCAATAAGACAAAACGGCAGCCTACAGAATAGGAAAAGATCTTCACCATCCCCACATCAGACAGAGGTCTGATCTCCAAAATATACAAAGAACTCAAGAAATTGGACACCAAAAGAACAAATAACCCAATAAAAGAATAGAGTACAGACCTAAACAGAGACCTCTCAACAGAGGACTCTAAAATGGCTGGAAGACACTTAAGGAAATGTTCAGCATCCTTAGTCATCAGAGAAATGCAAATCGAAACAGCTCTGAGATTCCATCTTACACCTGTAAGAATGGCCAAGATCAAAAACACTGATGACAACGTATGCTGGAGAGGCTGTGGGGTAAAGGGAACTGTCCTTCATTGCTAGTGGGAGTGCAAACTGGTACAGCCCCTTTGCATATCTGTATGGCGATTTCTCAGAAAATTAGGAAACAAACTTCCTCAAGACCCAACAATACCACATTTGGGTATATATCCAAAGGATGCTCAATCATACCACAAGGGCATATGACATTATTTGTCACAGCCAGAGCCTGGAAACAACCTAAATGACCCTCTACCAAAGAATGGATAAGGAAAATGTAGTACATTTACACAATAGAGTACTACACAGCAGGGAAAAATAATGACATCTTGAAATTTGCAGGTAAATGGATGGAGCTAGAAAACATCATATTGAGTGAGGTAACCCAGACCCAGAAAGACAATTATCACATGTACTCACTCATAAGTGGTTTTTAAGCATAAAGCAAAGAAAACCAGCCTACAAATCACAATCCCAGAGAACCTAGACAACAATGAGGACCCTAAGAGAGACATATATGGATCTAATCTACATGGGAAGTAGAAAAAGACAAGATCTCCTGAGTAAATTGGGAACATAATAAAATCAATAAAAAAGAATTTATGCAACAATATTCTTATATAGGCTTCCAACAGCGTGTGGCCTAGACTAAAGCATGTCTTCTTGTTTCAAGATCTGGATTAAAGGCGTGTATCTTCCCACCTCAAAAAAAAAAAAAAAGACACAATAACCCTTGACCAAGATTCAGCAAACTAAATAAACAACAAGATAACAAACGCATCATGACCACGTAGGTCTTATCCCAGGAATGCAGTTATTTTACAAGAGAAAAGTCAGTGCAAGTCACTAAAACAGAATAATGGATGCTAGATGTTCATTTTAGTAGATGAAGAAAAAGCATTTAACAACATTCTATGTTCATTTGTGAGAAAAAACATCTTTAATTAGAAATGGAGAAGAACTTCTTTTTCCTAATAAAGAACATGCTTGGAAAAACAGCACTGTCATTAACATCACACTTTACAGGAGAAGATTAAGTGCATTCTCTCTTTGAATAGGAATAAGCAAAGAAGAGGATGTTCACTTAGCTTTCCTACTCAACACTGTACTGACGGTCTTAACCCTCAGTTCCAAACAGTGCAGTAAGACAAGAAAAAAGAAAGAAAAGGTATAAAGATTGTATAATGGACTTAAAATTCTAAATTCATAGATGCCATGCTCATGAACAAGGAACATGCTATTTAATTACAAAAAAGAAACAAAGATCAAGGTTATATTATTCAAGATATATACTTGAGATCTATATTCTGGCAACATTTAGAAATTATTTAGGATATGCTATGCATGAAAAATCAGTACCATGAAATAAGAGTAAATTTAACAAAGTTCGTTGAAGGCCTCTTTATTGTAGTTTAAACTAAAATTCAAAATTTAAGACTATATAAGTAAATGGGTTCAAAGATTAAATTAACTATTAAGACATTATTACTCACAAATAAATACATATAAATTCAGTGGACCATATCAAAAGACTTTTACATTAGTAACATCAATTTGTATATAAATCAATTTAATTTATTTTAATAGCTACATGTATTTCTTAATATAAACAAGGTAGTTTCCTAACCATTTTATGAAAAGCAGTCTGGTGAAATAGTGTATTATTTTGATGATTATGTGTATTAAGTTTGTGCTCAAAAAGTAACTTCAGATTTCAGAATTTTGGATCATAAATGTTCAACTTGTACATAAAACTGCTTTACTCAAACATAGATCATGGGATCTAAATGGTAAAACTAGATTACAGACTATTTTTCTATGTAATAGTGCTACTTATCCATGTACTGGCCTTTTTATGGGTTCATGTCATGTTTGGGCTTCTCCATGGTAGAGTTTCAGGGCCCAATCATACACGTACGCTCCAAGGTTTCCCAGTTCTGATGTCTTTTTCCTCCTAGCTTGTCTGTCTAACCTTGCTTCCCAATTCCTAGACTGATGTCAACTCCCTGACTGCTGGATTTATGTCATCACCCATTTCATATCTCATGAGGTTGTGCGCCAAGAGCCACCCAGAAAAGCTTGGAGAATCTGTGCTGGGCTTGCTTTTTCAGATCCCTTCCCTGCATGACAATACAGAATTTTTCTTGGGATAGATGGCTTTATTGTGGTTTGGATACATGGCACTTCTTGAAAAAGACAGGAAGTTGGTGCTAGGTGTTGACTTATACTTCCAGAGAGACTATATTATATTTCTATTTCTCTCATCTTGAAAACAAATCTTTTATGTGACTGCTGATAAATATTATTAAATACCTGATTGCTTATTTATTTTATTTATTTAATGATGGAAAATCAGTTAGGTGGGTGCTTAACACATTGCTAAACACAAAAAACTAAAATAGACAACCAAACACAGGTGACCAGAAAAAGAATATAGTTTAAGAATCTTCAATCTGAAATCTAAAATGTTCCAAAATCTAAAACATTTTTAGTGTTAATCTGATATCAGATGCGGTAATAACCATACCTTATATTGTTTTATGCAAAAACAATAACATATTCAGTAAAGTCATCTTCAAACTCTATGTAGATGGTATATTTGAAACAAATGAATTCTTTACATTCCTGTTCCATACCCCAGGAAATCTCATTATATATACAGTTGTTAGTTATAAAGTCTTAAAAAAACAAAACAAAACAAGACAACCCAAATCTGTAATACTTCTGCTCACAAACGTTCTGACTAAATGTGCTAGGGGTATACTTTAACCTTTTAACTTAGTCGTATGACTTTCAAGTTTATCCCCCTTAGCAACCTACCTCCTACTTTCTAACAAATAGCTTTCTCAATTAAAATATTAGGCTTACTTATCATAACTTACATATATGTGTTTTGTTTTCATGTATGTACTGTATGTATACCACATGCATGTCTGGTGCCTGTAGAGGTCAGAAGAAGGTGTCATACTTTCTGGAACTGGAGTTATAGGCAGTTGTGGGCTACAATATGGATGCTGGGAACCAAACCTGTGTCTTCTCTAAGAACAGCAAGTGCTTTTAAAACCACTGAACTGTCCCATCTCTCCGGCACCAAATTATCTCTCTAAAAACCAAGTGTATCTTTTTTTCCAGAGAAAAAAATATAGGTTCACCTGTGCAGCATTTACGACTGGTCCAAAGTCCCAAGTGTTCTTATTCGCTTGTATATTCTGTTATACACATAGTACATTTCTTACTGTTCTTTTCCATTTCTGTCCCCTTTGTGTACTGTACAGACCTTTGTCTTCATCACTTAGCAAACTCTCAATAAATTTTGAACATTCAGTTCAAAGTTTCAGCGTCTCACTGGTTGGTCCTCGAACTTGCTACGTAGGTAGCTCAAGTTACCTTTGAACTTGTGCTCCTCCTGACTCAGCCTGCTGAGTGCCCCAGAACTCCCAGCTTAGTTCAATGGTCTGTTAAGGGTTCCCTTTTGCCCGCTGCCTGTCCTGGATTTGAATACACTGCTTTGCAGCCTTGATTAGAGGGTAGTATTTTTGAGGACACTGGGTTTACCTTGTTTGTGTATCTGAATCCAGATCTGAAAACGTCCTGGCAAGTAGTAGGGGCCCCATGAATTGCTAAATGAATGATGAAGTAAAGGAATAGCTCAAAAGGGCTTGGCTGATTTAGGCTAAAGGGTTTTGAAAGTCATAGGGCTTGCAGCTAGACCTAGGAGGACAGCACAGAAGTGGGGAAAGGGCATTTAGAGGAGGAGGATGATTATTATCCTAGGAGATGGAAGAACAAAGTCCAAGAATGAGAGCAGAGATAGAGGAGGTCAGCTGGGCCGTAGCTGACTGTTGCAATAGCTTGACCTTGTGACTGTGCTGACTGTATTTCTCAAGTCCCTCTTTTGGCTCCCGGAGGGCAGGGTACTTTGTGCTCTCCGCTGTATGCCCTTCACAGTTGATGCACATCTCCATAGTCACCGTTCCTACTATCATCTGGTTACTCTGAAAAAACTCCGTGTAAGGGTGTTTTGCTTGCATGTATGTCTATGCACCATTGACATGTTCAGTGTCCATGCATGACAGAAAAATGTGTCAGATTCCCTGGAACTGAAGTTATAGCTGGCTTTGAGCTACCACATGGGTGTCTGGGAACTGAACCTGGGTCTTCAGTGGTTGAGATCACTGAGCCATCTCTCCAGTCCCTACCTTTTATTTATTTACTTATTTGTTAAAACTGAGACGAGGTCTCCTAAATGACCCAGCCTGGCCTGGAACTTGCTACGTGGCCCAAGCTGGGTTCAAACTCACAGTCCTCCTGCCTTAGTGGCTAGACTGCCGAGATTACAGGTGGGTGTGAACAGGCCTGTCTGACCTTCTAGCTCCCACTCTGTTCTGCATTATCATTATCTGTGCACCGGCACAGCTCCCCATGCACACAGCCGCCTTCTCCAGGCACATAAGATAGGGCATAAGGTCTTCCTGACCTTTGCATCTTTTAAGACACAGAGTGGTACAGTTCTTAGCAAATATTGGATACACGGAGAGTATTTTTATCTACCATTTGTTGATTCGATTGCAGAAGACCACAAGGATATTTGTGCGCAATTGTGTATTGTGACACAAAACTTATATATGCCTTCATACTGTGTGGTCTATTTTTGGCAATTTTCATTAAAATGATATCTCATTGTACCTGAATACTGTCATTTCAATTTTCTTCTTTGTTCCTTCTTGGATGACTCATATCTCTTATACCAGAAGAATATGACAGAAGGGATTCACAAAGGGTTTGAACAGATTTCTGAATGACAGAGTCATAAACATCTGGGTATAAGAAGTGTGGAACACACAAAAGGGAAGAACTGGCATTTCTGAAATGTCTGTTCCGTGCCACGGACTGTGTCTCAGGCACTTGACACACATCACATCTCATTTAATCTTGCAGGATGAATCCATATAAAGACAGAGCATCTCGATCCATAAGGCTAAACCTGTATCTGTTCTCACACATAGCTTCTCCAGGTACCAGAGGCAATATTCGTGTTTATTAAAATTTTATCACTCTTTTAATACAGATGAATCATTAGATTTGCTTTTGTTTCTGAGGAACACAACACTCACTCTCAATTCAGACTTCTACAGCTTATGGCTGCTTTCTGACATAACTTGATCAGTTTTTAGAGTCCCGGTGCTCTAAATTACAATGCAATCTGAGATATTCCCACAGCAATAACAGCAATTACATTTGTTCATAGTACTTACCTTTATATTTCATTAAGCTTCCAAATACTGAATAAAGGTAAGTCAAGTCAAGAAAAGAGACTTCCATTAACCCTGACACTAGCAAATTGTCTCAAATTACAGCATGCCTTCTATTTGTATTCTAGACATATTGAGTGGTTTCTCTGAGTTACATATTATACCTCACCTATGGTTAGAAGAAAATTTGAAGCAAATTAGTTTAAGTTACTTCTAATTTAAAAAAAAATAAGAGTGACTTCATAAAGCATAATGCTCTCAAGTATACAGCGATACATTTGGCAGAAATCATAACATTACAAGCAAAGCACCATCCCTCATCTTTGGGAAATAGCTGTAGAAGGAGGGCTTCACAGACTGCTTTGTTATTTTAAGCAACACAGTCTAAGGTTTGTGGCTACATCCTCATCAGTGATAACGTGCTCTCTGCCGGGGGTGGGGGGGAAGTAGGTGGGAATCGATAGGGTACATAGATGGCGTACACCTTTGAATTACTGATTATCAGCACACTCACAGCTTCCAGACAGCTTTTATTACTTGTTTTGAGAAAACTCAAACAGACATCTCTTCTTTGTAAAGGCCATCACATATGACTAGAGAAAATGGCAATGGTTCAGCTGACACAGTTTGGATGGTTCAGCCCCAATCTCTGTACCTCGAATTGCTGGAAACCCACCAGACCTGACTTTCTTAGTGACTATAGTTCTTGAACTCTATATTAGTCAAAGACAATTGAGAGAACAGGATGACCACCAAAGAATACGTGTTACATCTCACCTATGGCACCCCTAAAATCAGACCAAAACCTAGCTTTTATATTTAAAAATGAGCCCCTTCCCTCTTGAGGCTAGGGGCTGAAAATATGCACATATTCCAAAGAGTTCTTTGTGGAACAGGTGACCCCTTCCCACAGTCTCTGTAATTAATTGAGAAATTAAAGTTGGTTGGCCTTTGAGAGCTTTTGTAAAAAAAAAAAAGGCAGAAGGTCTTGGCTATTTTGGAACAAGAGTCCACTATTCTGCCAAAACAGTGTGTTATTGTTATTGAAGTGTCTCTCAACAGAACGGTATTGAGTCGTGAGGACGTGATTTTGATTAGGTGGAATGACTCAGCTCTTCCCCTTAAAGAAGAGAGGACTTGTCAGAGCCTTACTTACCTCATGATCTGGGATCTCAGAGGATAGTGTTTTCCCTAGGATGACCCCGGTCAAGTATGTCCAGCAACGAGCCGTGTTGGCAAGGTTATAGCCTCCTGTCTCCATCAAGAATTGTGAAGTTAGGAAAGAATAGCCACAAAACAGGAGAGGGAAGGGGATAAGGAAGGAGAGAAAACTGTTTTAATAAAAGGTCTAAAAAGACAACTCCAACTTGCAGAATCTTCTTTAATCATCCCTTAATGGTATTTGTAAACCACCTAGTGGGTAGACTTTAGGGGACCAGCCAGATCATGCACAGAGTAGAACTCGCAATTTCAAGGGCAACACAGATTAAAGAGGCTCTTATCTCCCAGCAATAATGCACCCGAGAAAGGCAAGCACCTCAGTTCCACCAAGAGATGTTAGGGAGACTGAGAACCCTGGAATCCAGATGTCTGGAGGTGACCTACCCAATGTGATAGTTTCTCAGATGAATTTTGCAACAATCCTATAAAGTGACTGCTGGCTGTGATTTGTATTTTAAAGCTATTGGCAGATCTAGTCCTAAAGGCATCCAGGAAAAAGGAAAGGAAAGTGCTGACAGAAACAGACTTCCTTCTTTAAATATCAGCGGTCCTCTTCACCACAAAACGCAAGCCTGGTGGCAGAGATCAAAGAAAGTGAGCCGAGGAAGGGACTGATGATTGACACCCTGACCCGCCGCGTCAGGTCCTGTCACAGTCACCCAGGAGCCATATTACACTGGTTAATAATCAGCATATTTTTGTGCTGAATGGATGTGCTTTGCCATGCAAGCATTAGAACGTTGGCCTTTAGCTGAATTCCAAGAGTATAAGGGTAAAATGGAATGATTTCCTAACCTCGGAGCAGACCAAAGGAAATAAAATCAGCTCTATTTTAGCTAGGGTGACTATATACATTATCATCCAAAAGGATGCACTTTGAAGAGCGATAGAGGGCACTAGTCATTGTCACAACAGGCTAACATATATAAACTGGGACCTGCTGTTAACCTTTTCTTGAGCTTTCCTACTATTTCAAAGGTTAGGGAGGCTAGGGTTTCTGGAGCGTGTCCTTTAGGCCTCAGTGGGACTGGTCTGAGGAAGCTTAAGAATGCAGCCATCTCTACTACTTGTCTATGTGTTAAGAGCAGAGAATTTCAGCTGTACAGTTTAGATATTACTTTAAACCTTCCTGGCATGGGAAATTAGTCTGTAAGACAGACTTATTTGGCATAGTTATTAATCTAAAAAAGAATCACTATAGGTTTTATTTAAGGAGTATGTTATCTCTAGTATACACATAATACGACTTGATCTGCAAACATACAACCTATGCACAGGCATTTTCAGGAATACACATATTACATGAGAAGAGTTATACTTACATATTCAAGAGCCAAGCTTTCGGTTAAAAAAGCAAAAGGATTTGAGCTAATGCTAATAGACTCTTCAAGAGAAGGCTGTTGCCTCAGACAAAAGTTAAATTCTTACAGGTATCTGTTGGAGAAAGGTGTTTTCCCCCCAGCTGGACCTGTATCATAATCTCCATCCTTAGTGTTGTTATGGAAAGTAATATGCCATGTAATGCTTATCAATTTTATCTTTTTCTGGAGGTGAAGTTAATAAATTTCTTGCCAGCTTTTCATAAGAGAGCGTCTCTTGTAATCAGTTTTAATTTTGATCCCTCTGAGGTTTGAAGACGCCAAAGGACTAGGTTGCTTTATTTGTGCTGTATGCTCGCTTGTTTACCTAAGGCCTGCCCAGAGTTTACCTGGATTTGAAGTTTACAAGAGGGTGATAAAACCATTAGCTTGGTCATCATCTATGCACTTAATTTCTTTACAAAAATTTTATGTGCATGATTATTTTGCCTCCATGTATGTACATATACCAGGTACATGCTGGGTGCCCACAGGGGCCAGATGAGGGTATTAGATCACCTGTAACTGGAGTTACAAAGGGTTGAGCTGCCATTTGGGGGCTAGGAACCAAACCTTGGCCCTTTGCCAAGAGCAGCAAGTGTCTGTAACCACTGAGAAATCTCTCTAGCCTACATATATGCACGTTTTTTGTACATTTTTGAGACAAGGTCTTGTGTAATCCACGATAGCCCTT
Organism: Ondatra zibethicus; assembly: GCA_004026605.1. Lineage (NCBI taxonomy): Eukaryota > Metazoa > Chordata > Mammalia > Rodentia > Cricetidae > Ondatra > Ondatra zibethicus. Next base: position 28,105 of record PVIU01008342.1, read on the forward strand.
AACTCCCAATCCTCTTGATTCTATTTCCCAAGTACTGTGATTATACACATATGCCACTATATCTGGTGACATATATGTGCATTTTAATCTCAATCCACTTGACCATATTTTAATACACCAATTTATTGATCCAATGAGATAAATATTGTGGCCAGTAAAGAGACAGAAGATCTCATCCTAAAGCAGCTATAAAGGTGATTGAGGTTGGGCACAGTTCCAAACACAGAAATGCTTCTATCAAACAGACCTAGCATTCTGTTAGTTAAAGGATGTTAACATCAGTAAGAGGGGTGCAAGAATGCTCAAGAGACTATGGTTCTCTCAAGCTTGCTTCCTTATAACAAAATCATGCTTTAGAGGAAATGAGTAATTCTTGACTTCATCTTAGGTATTCAATTAATTCATGTATTTACTATTCATGTATAGAGATAGAATTTCATTGATATGTTTCTGAAACAGGATGAGTAAGAGAGAATAATGGCTACTCTGACAGAAGAGGGTTCACAGTCTTTGGGGACTGATATCCTCTATTATAATCTGAGATAATTTCTTCTTCCTTTTGGTTTTGTTTTTTCCAAGGGTGTGTAGCACTGGCTATACTGACTCTCACTCTTTAGACCAGGCTGGCCTCAAACTCACAGAAATCAGCCTGTCTCTGTTTCCCAAGTGCTGGGATTAAAGGCATGCGCCATTACTGTCTGGCTTCTTTCTTATTCCGTACTCAGGTTTGAACACAGAGTCTTGTGTATGCTAGTCAAATGTTCTACTCTTAACCTTTATTTCCAAATTAAAACAAACTTCAGAGTGCCTAGGTGTCAAAGCACATGGCAAGCTGACTAGGGATGAGTCAGCTCAACTGGGGAAGTAATCGATTTCATAGAGTTAGGCTTCTGGGCCATAGGCAGGTTAGTACTATCTAATCCAAGAAAATCGACTTATCTTCTATGCTAAAAAGTCTGGAGGAGGATTGACAAGTTCTCTTGGTGACTTTCCATTGTACTCACCTCCTCCTAAAATCAGAGTTGCCAACTGCCACTCAAGAACATACTTCAGACACTTGCCGATCCCCACTGGTGTCATGTTAAAGGAGCACATTGGGTCCCCAGCGATGGTATCTGCACCCAGCTGTAAAACCACTGCTTTAGGATTGAAGGCCTGGTACACTTCCTTTAGTACACTGGGAAGAGGAAGGATACAAATTGTCAGAAAAAGATCTGCTTTAGTTAGGGCTATGCAGTGGTAGTAAAGTGTGTTGGAGGGATAGTTGAATTATCCAGTAATTGCAATGTAACCTGTCCATCACATCAAACTGTCGACCTTAAAGGGTGAGCCTGGCTGTATGTGTGTTATACTTTAATAAACCTGACTTAGAAGGACAATTCCTCTACTTCCACCATCACCAATGAACAAATTTGCCCTTTTTATTTCAGAACTTAGACTTCACTGAACACTTCATATATATCTAGTTAACTCTCATAGCCATGGAGCATAGTATACACATTTATTCCATTTTACAATCTAGAGAAATAAAACATATACATTGAATAGTTATGAAGGTTTCCTTCTGATAATGTCAGATAGCAATCACACCTGGAGTTTTTCACCTAATTATCAATGGGGACAAGAAGCACAAGCCTTGCGAGCCTAGATGGTATCAACTTACTTTTCATTCTGCAAAGGACTTGAGGGCTCTGAAATACGGCCCTCCCCAGTGCATATGCATTCACAGTATTATAAGGAGAACAGTATCAACTGATCAAAAACTACAATTTGAAAGTACCCAAAAGAACAAGTTGTGGTGGGTAATAGTGTAATTTTGAGTAGAATCAATGCTATCAAATCAGCCTAACTGCTATTTGCCGAGGGCATGCAGCCTTACAGATGAAAAGGGAAATGTCAATGTGACAGGTAACCTTAGTCAGGCTTCCAATATTATCATTAATTGAACACTGACAATGTCCAGAATGCATTCCTAGGAATTATAAGGCCCTTGCTCTCAAGGGGCTTACAATCTACTTTCCAGACAAAACATAGTCCAGTCCTCAAGGGCCAGAGTGACTCTTACAGAGACATATAAACAAGTGCAAATTAACAGACTTCAGAGTTGAGAAAATACAGAGTCAAAAAGTGATCAAAAATGTTGAAGTTAATGACCCTTTCATAATCAACATGTCAAATTACACCAGTGCAGAAAAACAGAAAAATCCCAGATCCTCCTGAGATGGCAAAAGGAATTCAGGAACATAAAACACTGCCCTCCCCAATTCATATGTAACCAGGGAATAAAATGATGGTCACAGAGGCATTCTTTGACTGAAAGGACTATTTTGTTTTGAATTTATCATCACACAGATGAATGCTAAGTGATTGTAAAGATTATAAGGATATTACAAAATTTATGACATATGATCCTTAATGCAAGGATTCTCTCTTTCATGTGCTTATCTTATGGGTGCAGAAGGAAGATAAGCCACCTGAAGAGTTTGGGTGACATTTATTGAGCATCTACACACACAGAGCACCCCATTAAGTGTTGCTGGGAGACACAGCCAAAGGCATGATGTCTATTTTAGAAAGGTTTCTAGCAGGGGAGGGCTACCATTCTTTCCATTCATTCTTCCTTTCACTTAGCACACACTTACTGAGTACCCACTATGTGCCCATAATGGTACTGGACCAGCTGCTCCAGGAATCAAGAGGAATCTGGCATGGTCTGAATCATCATGTAGCTCATAAGAGGGGATTACATAAACTCTGACAATAAATAATTAAAATGCAATGATAAATGAAGTATCAGAGTTTTGGCACAAGGGAGAGAGAAGTGAGCTTCTCCAGGTGAGGCTGGAAAAGGCTCTACAGGGGCTATAATGGCTCTTAAGGTCCTGAAAGATGAGACGCACCACATATGAGCCAACTCTCAAGATGGCGAGGAGGAAACAGTGATAATAATTCCTGGTGAAGATGTGGAGACTAAATCACACATATCTTGTTAGTGGGAATGTAAAATGGTATAGCCACTCTGGAAAATAATTTAGCAGTTCCTGTCAAAACTAAAAATAGACTTGCCATATGAGCTAGCAATTGCACTCTTGGGCAATTTATTCCAGAAAGTTAAGGCTTATTTTCATGTAGGAACTTGTACATGGATGTGTGTAGCATCTTTACACAAAATAGCTTTGACTGGAAAAAAATACAAACGTACTTTAATAAGTAAATGGTTAAACAAACCAGCATCCACAGAAGTGGAATACTGTTCATCAATATGAATAAACAAACCGTTATTATATGCAAAGAGTTTGGGAGGATTACAAGGAAAGTATGCTGAGTACATAAGGCCAGTCTAATATATATATATATACTGTGTGATTCCATTCATAAATGTTGTAAAATCATAACTACAGAGGGATGAGATTAGTCATTGCCAGTAGTTATAGATGGCTATGATAGGACAGGGGTAGGATGATATAGCCATGTGATGGCATAGTTCCGTATTTTGATTATAGTTGTCATGTGAGGCGTCAGATATGATAAAATTTCATAGACACACATACGTGAATGTATATATAATTGGTGGAATGTGAATGAAGTCAATAAACTATACCAAAATAATTTCTTCATTTTGATGATGTACTGTAACTGTGTGCAAGTTGTCACACCAGGGAAAGCTGGAGGAAAGTGCCCAGGACTTCCCTTCACAATCTCCTGTGAATGTGTGATTATTTTGAAATAAATGTTTTGTTAAAGCCAGTGAGGTAGCCTAGTGGGTAAAGACATTTGCAGCCAAGCCTGAGGACCTGAGTTCAATCCCCAGTTCCCACATAGTAGAAGAGAACCAACTCCTGAAAGTTGTTCTCCGACCTCTACAAGGGGTTATGGCACATGTGTGCTCCCCCCAATAAAATAAATACATTTAATTAAAAAATTTAAAAATATTTTTAAGGCATAAGGTAGCAGATATAAGACCTGAATTTGATCCCCAGAAATGTTCAAACAAAAAGCACAGCAGAAAAAGGAAGTTGAAGGCTGGTGGGATAAAGTTAGGGGAGTTGGCTGCAGAATGGTTATGGAGGGCACGAAGAGGAGAGCAGTTCGGAGAAGAGTATATGTGTCATACAGGCTAGAAACTGCGAGTGGAGGTACAGAAAGTCAGAAATAAACGAGCCTGGCTTTTTATGTAAAGCATGTGGAATGTTGCAAACATTATGTGTGTGCATGTACATATGCAATGTGTATGCTGTGTGTGTTGGTGACACAATTAAAAGTTCATCTTAGAGATAAGTGAACTCTAGTGTGGAATACACTGAAGGCTGATTTTACAACCATCTATAGGCCACTGACACAAGAAAGACAGGGACTTGAGAGGAACTTCCATGACAGAATTAATAGAGTAACATGGAGCGATACCCAAGAAAAGAAGATACCTATAATGTTCATGACTGGTAATTAGGAGAGAGGAAGGAAAGGAAGGGAGGTGTTTCTGGAACAGTTGTCTTCATTAGAGCTGTAGGGAAAATGAGTCTTCAGGGAGTTCAGATGAAACGGGCTCTGGATGGGTAAAGAAAACAGTAATCAGAAGCTTTGAAAAAGGGAAGGCATTTTGTACACTGAACACACCTCAGTTTACGGAAAGCTGGATGGTGGACATGGAAAACGAGGCAGCTTTTCATTTGATCTGACAGTCAAATGGGAGCCCTGGAGATCTATAAGGACTGACCTTGCTAAAAGTTGTACTGATTTTTGATGTTGTTTGTAAGAACAAAATCACAAAGCCTAGCAGCAGAGGGAATGGCACAGGGGACATCGAAGCTCTCTAGGCATGAGGACAATATGAGAATGAGGCAAGACCAGGTCAGCCTGGAAAAACTTGAGAGGGAGGCAGATGGTTAGGGGCGAGGGGACTGTGAATGGGGCTATGTGGACAAATTACCATTTCCAAGTTCATACCCCCCCTCCTTGTTTTTTGATGTAGGACACACACACACACACACACACACACACACACACACACACACACACACACACACTGTTTGTTTGTTTTGGCTTTTGAGATATGGTCTCACTATGTAGCCCGGGCTGGTCTAGAACTCATGGGAACTTCTTGCTTTAGCTTCCTGAGCACTGAAATTATAGGCTTGTGCCAGTATGCCTGCCTTCATATCTCCACTTTGAAGTCAACATCATTTGCTTATATTAAACAAATACTATTAAAATTCTTGTGTATAGACCTATGGAATAGTCTTTCACCTCCCTTGTGGATTTTAGCTTCTGGTTCATTTTTTTTAAACTTTTTTCTTTCCTTGTCATTATTCTCTGGGGTTCAGGATTTGTTCACTCACTTAAACCTAGAGTCAAGTACCTATTATTTCCTATACTAGTGATGATAACATATACTTTTAATCCTAGTACATAGGAGACTGAAGCAAGAGGACTGCCAATATTTCAGGCCAACCTGGGCTACCAGTGAATTAGCAGGTTAGCTGCAACTACACAGTGAGACCCCGTCTCAACAAAACCAAAGGGGGAAAAAAGAAGATAGGCAAAGACCTGATGGTGTTGATGGTTCGGTAGGGGTAGAAGACAGGGAAGTTCAAAACACTGTTAAGTGCTATAATGGTCGTCCATCCGTCTGTCCATCCATCCATCCATCCATCCATCCATCCAACAAATGAATGCTAATTGAATGCTTACTCTATGCTAGGCAGGTACAAGATTGGCAATGGGTTTACAGAGTTGAAAAAAAAAAAGACAAAACCCACCTCACTTTCTCCAAGGACTGTCCTAATTCTCTGACATCTTTCATTCTGGTTTCAACAACAGCAGTGTCTGTCTGCACTCCACTTTAGTTAGTCCTAAGCATGGCCACTTCTGGAGATTTGAAAAGCAAATACTTGGAACGATTTTACATTTAAGACTATGAACGACTTTCTCTGCTACAGTTTTCTGTTTTCCCATGTACTTATTGTGTTTGCTTTCCCTCGTTCTCCCTACTTCCCTTCCTCTCTCCCTCTCCCTCCTCCTCTTCTTCTTCCTCTCTCTCTCTCTCTCTCTCTCTCTCTCTCTCTCTCTCTCTCTCTCTCTCTCTGTTTTTCAATACATGGTTTCTCTGTGTAACAGCCTCTCTGTCCTGGAACTCAACTCTGTAGACCTGGCAGGTCTGTAACTCACAGAAATCCGCCTGCCTCTGCCTCCTGAATGCTGGGATTAAAGGCATGCGCCACCATTGCTTGGCTTGTGCTTGCTCTTGATTCGAGTTAAAACTGATTGTCTGGCTTGGCGGTGGTGGCACATGCCTTTAATCCCAGCATTGGGAGGAAGAGGCAGTTCGAGGCCAGCCTTGTTTACGGTAAGGTCTAGGACAGGCTCCAAAGCTATTCAAAGAAACCCTGTTTCAAAAAAGAAAAACAAACAAAACAAACCAAAAAAAAAAACACAAACAAAACAACTGATTGCCTGATCACTTCCTGTTTTCAAGCCACCAGCCCACCTGTTTTCTTCCAGAGAATATGGCTAATGAGTTCAGAAACTCTGACAAGCATCCTTAACTCCCTCACAAATGGTCATTTTTGCCTTGCCAACGTAAGTAAGGCCTTTGAATAAACCACGGTATCCACATTTTCTGTACTCCTCTATTATATTAAGCTAAGAATTCAAAAGAATTGCTTTTACTATAGTTTATGTTTACAGCTCCAGATCATAAAATTCCATAAACTTTTATAGATTACTAAAGACCACTCAGTTACTGTAACTTGGCACACTTGTAATCCTAGCACGTGGGAGGCAGAGGCAGGAAGAATGCTATGCCAGGGTAGGGCCAGCCTGGGTGCGCAGGGAGCACCAGGTCAGTCAGAGCCATACAGGAAGGCCCTGTCTCAAAACAAAACCATCCCATCCCCAAACATCAAACATAAAAATTTATTAAATAAATGAGAACCTCCCCCTTCACCTCCACTTTCTCCCCATGGGTAACTAGCCGCTGATAAAAAGTTTGAGGTGAATCTTTCAAACTCATACTTGAGGTAAGTGGTTGAGGCTCTGTGTAGTGAGTGAGGACATTCCCGTAGTTCTTGTCTCTACTGGAAATTGACCTCCCTTCGATCCCTTCTCCATGAGGCTACCTTCTCTGGGTTCTAGATTCTCTTTCCTGTTGCTCGTTCTCTCATCGTCTATCCCTGTACCTCAAAGGATTCACTTATTGTGGATAACAAATAGCTTGTGTTTCTTCCTTCCTGTCAGCACTGTCAAAGTTTTACCCATGTCAGGTCCCTTATGCTTCTTGCAGTCTACTTTCTGTTCTCAGGAGAGAGCTGGCTGAGTTATCCGTCCAAAAGCCTTTTCTCTGTTAGCCTTCGAAACTTCTTAGAGGCATCTAGCAGCTGGTTCTACAAAGATCTCCAGTCGCTCAAGAGCGTGGACTGCTCCGGTAACAGCTATTTTGAAAGTATACTTAAAACAGCGGCTAAGGAAACAGTTTAGCTGGTGAGGACGAGAACCTGACTTAGATCCCCAGAACTCATGAAAAAGCCAGGAGTGGTGGCATGTACTTGCCATCTAGTGCTGGGGAGACAGAAACAGGAAGATCCCTGGAGCCTAGCCTCATTTTCAATCTACAAGCTCACTCAGAACCTGTCTCAAAAACACAAGGGCTCATGAAACACATAGGCTGACTTCTAGCACGCATGCATGCATGCACACACGCACATGTGCACACATACACCTATATACATATAGCATGTACACACACAGTATATTTAAAACAAGTGATATCATACAATTCCTCCACTTAAAGTGTACAATATTTTTTAAATGTAGCCACAGAATTGTGTAGCCATAACTACAAAACATCTTAGGACTTTTTCATCATGCACAGAGGAAACCTTGTGACCACAGTCACTACTCATTCTACCATGCTCCAAACCACAAACCCTGGAAAGCACTGATCTACTTTCTATTTTTAGAGGTTTATCTAATTTTGTCCTTATAAAAGTAGAATCATAAAATATGTGGTCTTTTGTGTCTAGATTCTTTCACTTAGCATAGTATTTTCAAGGTTTATCTGTATTATCATATGAATTACTATCATATTTTCTTTGGTGGGGATTATTGACACAGGCTGGACTAAAACTCACTATGTAGCCAAGGGTGGCATTGAACACCTGATCCTGCCTCTACCTCCCAAGTGCTGATATTAAATGCATGCAACATCACACCTGGCTCTTATTCTTTTTAATCTACAAATATTTATTTCATTGTGTGCTTCTCTATTCATAAATTAATAGGTATCTGGATAATTTCTACTCTTTGGTTAATATGAATAATGCTACTCTGGGCATTCAAGCCTAATTCTATGGGTGGACATATTTTTAATTCTAGGCACGTGTGCGTGCCTGTGTGCGTGTGTGCTTACTGGGTCATGTGATAACTCTATGTTTAAGCATTTAAGAAATGCCAGACTTTTTCCACAGTGGCTGTATCATTTTACATTTCCACCAGCACTGTTTGAGTGCTCAAATTGTCTTCACATTCTTGTCAACACTTATTTTCTGTATTGGTTTATTTTAAATTAAAAATAGCTATTCTTCATTTTCAAGAACTAAAATTTTTTAAAGAAATAAGGCAAATATTTAATATTTAATTTATTTGCATTTCATGTACATTGTCCTTATGCTTTGTTTTAATCTATTTACTATAAGATTCTCTGTCAAAACTTACATTTTTCTTTTAGTTTTTTGTATTATTTATCGAGATTATAATATGATTACATCATTTTCTCTTCCCATTTCTGCCTCAAAACTCTCCTTGTCCTCTTTCAAGCTCATGGTTTCTTTTTTATTAACTGTTGTTATATGCATATATGTATATATACATATAAATATATATTCTTAAATATAGAAATACAACCTCGAAAACCTTACCCATTTTATCAACCCCAGAGACCTTAGGCCTCCTGCCTAAACTCTGCCATGGAGCTACAGCCCTGTCACTGTGGCCCCCATTTGTAATTAATTCCTTGATGACTAATGAAGTTGAGTATCTATTTCTGTGTTTATCAGCCATGGGGACATCTTCAAAGCAGCGTCTAGTCCAGTCCTTTGTCCATTTTTAAAGCGGGTTTGCTTTTTACCACTGAGGTGTAATAATTCATAGTATATACCAGGCACCAGTCCATGATCAGGTTCATGACTCACAAGGATTCACTCCCATTCTGTGGATTACTTTCGTGATAATGTCACTTGAAGTACAAATTTGCCTTGAAAACCTATACAGACTGAACAGGTTCTATTTAGGAATATCTATATATATACTTGGACATACATACATGTAATAACAATTAGTAAAAAAAGAGGCCATAAATTTGAAAGAGAGCAAGGGAGGTATATTGGGAGTTGGAGGGAGGAAAGGGAAGGGAGTATTGTTGTAATTATGATCTAAAAAAGAAAAAAAGTTTTAACTTTTGACAGTCTGTTTTATCCATTTTTGCTGTTGTTGCTTATGTTTTCGATGTCATGTCTAAGAAACCATCTCTCAATCCAAGGTCATAATCTATGTTTTATGCTAAGAGTTTTATAGTATTTAGCATTTCCACTTATATTGGCTCTAAGTCAACTGTTTTACATGGTGTAAAGTTATAACATGCTGCTCTCCAGTTGTCCCACTCAGTGATCTCGGCCCCGCTATATAAAATCATACAACTGTAAATGTGGAGGCTGGTCTCTTCTCTCGGAACTCAGTTCCCTTCACCCATAGGCCTGCCCTGAGGTCACCACCACACTTCTTGATTACTGCAACTTTGTAGGCAGGTTTGAAAATTAGAAAGCATGAGTTTCCCAACATTGTCCTTTCTTTTCAAGACTGTCTGGGTTGTTCCTGGTTGGATTTGCATATAAATTTTGGGACCAGCCTGCCAGCTTGTGCAGAGGCGCTGTGATTTACAGCTCCATTTGGACCATGTTGAACCTACCATCTTATTTCTTGCAATTCCTGTGTCTATTAATGATGGCCACACCTTCAGCCTCTCGTGTACAGAACTGTACATGAGTTAAGAAGCCTCTGTGAGGTTCCCCCCACCCTGTTCCTCTCCTATTATTCATCATTAGCATACCTCTCACTCTCCTTGAACACTTGAATCCAGCCTTATGACCCACAGTGGATCCACCCTTACCTTCCTAATGACTTGCCCTACCTCAGGTCTCTTCTCTGTGCAATCCTTCACATAAACTACCAATAAGTCAATTTTCCTTAGGGGAAACTTTGATCAAGTCACTTGCCCTCTCCCCAAATCCTTCAGTGTCCCTCTACTTTAGTTTATGACTCAAGGTCCCTCCTGATCTACCTCTGGCTTACTTTTAAGAACCTATTACTCAATAACCCCTTGGCCTATGATATGGCATCCCACAGGCAAAATGGTTACCTCACTCACTTTGCGTCTCCATACAAGCAGGCCTTTTGTCACATGCTGCCTCGTGGCTAAAAGTCATCCTTCTCCATGTCTACACTATAGCCATAGTCATTCTTTAACGGATATCTCAAATTCCATCTCTTCCATGTATGGAGAAAATATTAGCGGCTAACATTTTTTTTTGAAGATTTTACTCAGAGCAGCACAGTGAAGTTCAGAAGTCCATACAGTGTCATACATCTGTTAAGTGGCATAGTTCCAGCCTGGCACCAGAGTGGAACCTCTAAATTATTACAATCTACCTGCTTCCATGACTTCTGGAACTAGATAGTGTAGTAGGTCCTATGCCAGTAATGTCACCCACCTTGTTTCACATAACAGCAGTGCCGCTACAGAATATTTTTTTTGTGCACTAAACTCTGATTTTATTATTTCCTCATTTTAATACCTTCACTGGTTTGCCTAATGCTTTAGAGAATACGGCACGAATTTTTAGAGCTATGAATTCGAGCTCGTCCAGGCTGCAGTTCGTACCTTCTTTTCCAGTCTTTGTAACTTCTGCCTCTTCTTCACTTTCCAGTCCAGCCAAACTGAACCACTGTTATCCTCCATGCACAACCCGGCTTCTTCCAACTCTGCTTCTTACTGCTCCCTCTCTACAGAACATCCTTCCCTACAATTTCTGCATATTCAAACTTGACCCAGATTTTATAAATATGCACACGCATTTGCACACTTTGTAAAGACAGAGTAATTAGGTACCCTTTAGAACCCAGATCAAATGTTACCTTCTTAATTAAGTCTTTTTCTGAAGTATTTATTTCCTCTGAATGCCCGCAGCATCCTAAATTTTATGGTTCTTACAACTTTTCATGTTTTATTTTATTCAAATGTGTGTGAATATGAAAATCAATCTCTATCTAACATTTTAAAATTTCCCCTAACTTTCTTGAACATAGAATCAATACTTTAGACATAGTAGGCATTCAATAAATAGTCATTAAATGATACATGGATGAAACGCCACCCCTGCCTGCTTTTGGAAAACGTTTCCTAATGGCGGTAACAGTGCTACTTCTTACACTGTAAATCATTCATTTTAGGTTTTTATGAAAGTATAAAATCTCTTCTCCAGAAAGGAGGGGGAAGACAGGCATCTCATTACACTACATTAGTAACTTCCTTATAAACACACAAGACATTCATTTGAAATGCAGTTTTCTTGATGAGAAACCTGATCCCCCAGTCTTCAGTCTGGTTTTCAGAGGGGGCTATGCAAATGAGGAGAAGCAGGCACAGAGACTTCAGCAGGCCTTAATCTGGGGGAGGGTGTTGGAGCCTGAGGAGGAAAACAGCTAGGGTTGATGACAGGCATGATACTTTGAGATAAAAGAAAAGCTCCAAAAGCTTGGAAATATCCACCCACAGTTTCTGCTCTGCACACTTGACATCATTCACTGGGGTGGGGAAATGGGATGAGTGGCGGTGATGGTGTTGCGGGGGGGGGAGTGGAGAACATGTATTTATTATTAGTTTGTTAAGGAATTAGGAATCTGAAATCTCATCTCCAGGCACTGGGATGTCAGACTGACTGTCACAGTCATGATCATGGCTGGTGGCAGGACATGGTAGCCCTAACTTGTCTGCCTAGCCAGGCCTGTGCTAGAGACAGGCTGTCAGCAGGTTCCATCTCCTGACTTTCTAGCTTATATCACAGCTCAGCCAGACAAGTATCTCCCATGTTTTCTAACCCTCTAGAGCAGCAGCTCTCAACCTGTGCCTCACGACCCCTTGCAGTCGAAGGACCTTTTCACAGGGGTCGCCTGTCAGATAGCCTGCATATCAGATATTTACAATTCATAACAGTAGCAAAATTACATTTATGAAGTAGCCATGAAAATATCTGTATGGCTGGGGTCACCACAACATGAGAAACTGTCACAGCATTAGGAAGGTGGAGAGCCACTGACTGCCCTAGAAACTCCCTCACTAGAAATGAAAAGAAAAAACTGAGAAACTTAAAAGTTGAAAAAGCTCTTAGTTGACCACAGAGGAGAGTATTCCCAATGCTTTGAGCTCTCCCCCGTCAGCCTGAGAGAAGTTCATGCCAGCAGCCAAGTTCCTCTCAGAGATATAAACAAACACTAAACTCACTGATTTAATGGGATTCAGAAGAGGCTGTGTGAAGGCCCCAAAGAGCCACTCATCAGTCCCAAATGGCAGGCCAGTCAACTTTTCTCCATTCTTTCAATCCTATCTCAGCTCAGGTCCTGCTGACTCATTCTGCAAAGACTCAGAGCTGTCAGGGGACTCAGCATATGGCAAATGCCTTAGGGACTTCAGCTCTATTACAAATAGTTGTGGGAGGAAGGAATTAGAGTGGGGGCTCCCCGCAGTGAAGGTGATGTGTCATTTCATTGGGGGCCATGGAGGCCTCTTGGACACAGCCAGAAGGCATTCAATTTCCTATGATTTTTTTTCTCTGCTTTTAGCATCAGACAAGCTGCACTGGTTCCTCAGACATCTAAAACACCCAAACCTATAAAACAAAAGCCGAGCCTGAAACTCCGCAAGCCCACAACCAGCGCACAACCTCACAGCGCTCCTGCTTTTACCTTTCATGGTGTATTTTGTAGCTTTAAAGGGCTATCTTTCTCTCATTGCTGAAGCATTACATAAAAACATAGATTCTAAGTGGCATCTTTTTTCTAGCTGGCCTTGTAGTAAGCAATTCTACTCATTAAATATATTTAACCTTGGCAACAGAAAGGGCAGTGCACTATTTTTAGGGTATTATTACTTGCCTCTCACTCTACTTCTTGGAAGTAAACCACTCTCATTCACACAAGAGAAAGTGAGTCATACAGAATTAAAGGACCTACTAGTGGCCCGGAGTGAATTGTCAGAGCTAGAATTAGTATACAAATCCCAATTTGAATTCAATGGTATCATCACTAAGTCCCAGGACTCTCAGGCTCTTTTCATCCAGAAAGGCTGGACCCAGCAGCAAGCAAGGTATACATTATCTGGCAGGTGGTGGGCTGGGCAGAGAGCAAGTCTAAAGAAGACTGAAAGTCTATGAATCCAAAGGCTCACTTTGCTAATAGCCCTTTATGTGACCTGGGCTAGGTCATTTTCACTGCTCTGAAACCCCACCAGGAGTGCTCAACTGAGCAAATGACATTCGGCTTTGTGTCACATTGTTTGAGCATGTCTCCTCAGTCCCCCTCTGTAACCTCCACATCATGCAGTTCAGGGAGAACACTGGCACAGGGTCAGAAGCCTGGATCCAGTGTGTGCATGGCGACCTGGACAAACCACTTTGCTTTTCGAACCTTGTTTTCCTCCACACTATAAAACTAGAATAATACTCGCCCTCTCACAGGTTATTGTGGAGATTAAATGATACAACGTTTGTGAACATCTTCTCCCAGCACCAGGCACATAGTAAGCACGCATAACACTGAATGAATAAATGAATGGCCTTAAGTCAGGCCCTTCGAGTGCTATGTTAATTCTTAAAGCCCACTAGGATACTGTCGAGTTCAGCACAGCACACTATAGCAGTGACTTCCTGAGTAGTACTCTAATGGTCCCCAAAGGCAGAGAGAAATTTCATAGTGTCATTGCCTGGTTATACCTGTTCTGGGAATACAGTAATTCATTTTCCAGTGTTGCCAATCTATTACCTTTCACCAAACACAAAATTCACTATAAGAGGGGACAGAAACACAAGTGCCTTTCTGTTACATAGAGGTTCGAAGAATATATTATTAAAATTGAAACCAACTTCTCTGATTTCTTAGGCAAAAAATCAGATTGGAAGCCAAAGAGCTATTTGGCCTTTGCAGACCCTGGATAGCAATGCCCTTGGGGGAAAGGGGAGAGCTGGAGCCATTCTAAACTGTAGTTGCAACATGGGTGTGTATATTTACTGCCCATGCTTATGTTCTCCGCGCTTGTTTCTACTCTCTAGCTAAGCCTTGGAAAATTCACAGTTTACCCAGAGCACAGTTTAATCTGTGTAGGGTAAAGTATAGGCAGATATCTCTGCTTCTCATTTCCTAATCATATTTCTTCCTGCCCTATAAAACTCCTTTTTCGATGCAATTGCCCAGCTTTTCAAACTTATGTGGACAATAATGACTTGTTAACAATAAACGTGCCCCTAGCCCTTCCCTCACCCGTTTTTACTCAGGAGGGCCTCACTAAGATTCAAAGCCAAAATCCTGCCATATAGTTAGCACCTGGTATAGCTCTTCACAATAGAATATCTCCTCCCAGATGATTGGAAATCTGTGCGATGCTGTCACACAATGAGGTGTGCAAGAAAAAGTTTGGGGATTGATTTTCATCATTAACTTGATATTGCATGGTTTTTGTGGGACTTATAAAGAAATGCATTTTTATTACTTTTAAGTACTGCACATAGAGTAATTCCAACTTATCATATTTTGGCAGTTATTTTTCTTAGGCAGGATGTATTTTAAGCATGTCTATGTTGGAGTGTCTGGTGGATCATTTAGGATCAGTGTCCTGTTGCTTGATGAAATCCAGATCACTTCAATGAAATCCAGATGGGGAAACTGGGTCTCTGGCAATGGCTGCCAGATCTTCTCCATATGAAATCTCTCTAGTCTGTATGCAAATTTAAAACTCCATATCCTGGAAATCCCAAACCAATCAAGTGGTGCTCGGCTTCTTAGTTACTGGACTAAACACAGGGAAGCGATTCATTCTTCCCTGAGGAAATAAGCATTTCTTACATACATCTATCTTGGCACAAAAAGGGCTGGCTAAGCAAATTAATAGTGTAAACAGGATTGCACTGGGGAATGTTTGTCCTACTTAGGAGAATAAACTTTTTATGCACTTTGTGCACATCCACTTACATACAAATAATTGATATGCTAATTACAAATGATTCTTAAAACCCCTTCCCTGAGGTGCTGTTCTATGCTGTTAGTCTATTTTGAATTACTAGCATGTCCAATGCTTGAAAGTAATAAAAATGCATTTCAAATATTCCATGATTCAGACTGGCTTTCCTCTAATTAGGTTGAGTTAGTGAGGCTTGCCTATATTTAAATAGGATAGATATTTTTCTACCTCACCCCTCATACATTTAAGATGCCCCCATTCCCTCTCCATTTCCCCATCTCCTCAGGATTCTCCTGCATGGAGCTGGCACACACAAACTCTTTCACCCCAAGCTCCCACACAACTGCTCTCAGAGCATCTCCAGGCAAACACTGCCCTTTCTCTCTGCTCTTCCCCTAAGCCCCCACCCCTGTTCACTTGTTAATTCAGCTGGTTCGTTGATAGGGCTTTTTATTAAGTACTAGTGGATACGGCTCTTTCCTGATAGCACAATAGGCAACAGTGTACGCAGATGAAGGTCCACCCAAGCTCAGCACTGGGCATCTTCATCAGGTAGAGGAATCTAGCGTTAACTCAACCTCTGTATGGTCCAAGTCAACATAAGCCAGTTAGACAGCTCATGCACCAAAGTAGCTATTAGGCATAAGGCAGTGTTAGAATGGCACAGTCATTCAAAGCTGTACCATTAATATACAGCTTAAACAGTTTTCCCAGGCCGGACTGAAGGGGCAGGGCATCGGCTATAGACTAAGGGGAGAATTACAATGGAAGTAGGAGTCACATGGTGGAGAGAGCAGTGTGAATTTTGACGTTAGAACATTCCACTGAGCACAGATATAGTCATGTTTGGGATCCTTTTCAGAAAAGTCCTGTGTTAAAGGGTATGATTATCAAGATTCCATTTAGGACAAGGTCTTCCTGCCTCTGAGCAGTTTCAGAATATGTTCTAGCATCAGAACCTATTAAACTGTTGCCAAAGAATCACATCACTTTCTCCAGGGGCAGGGATCAGTCATCACTAAGGAAAGAACAGCGAAAATGTGCACCAGAGTAGCAGAGTGACCCCCAACAGAATCCAGAACATTGTGCTCCTTGACTTAAATGGAAAAAAAAATTACAATTACTTCTGAAGACTTCATTGCTTCACCAGAGTGTGTTAGGCTACTTGGTGAAGTCTGGATGAGAGGAGAAGGAAGTGAAAATTGCATGGCCCCTCTAACCACATGCATTTCAGGTCCTAAGGACTAGGTGAAGGAAAATACCAGTTCCCACTAATGCTCTCATACAAGTCTTCCAGGCATGCACGGTTAGCTCATTGGCTCAGGACAACTCAGCTAACGAAGCACAGGACACCCCCCCCCCCCAGAAATTATCCTACATTGTGAGGCTCTTAAGCTTTTTGAATGTAATATTTTAAAAGACAAATCAAGCCAGGAAGAATAAATGAACGGCCCACTTTGGCCTCATTTCCACCTGTGGCTAACATTATCAGTGAATTTAATTAGTGTCTGACTCATCTATTTTCCAGAAACAATAGGCAATTTTACATCTGCTACACTACAGAGAGGCAGGATAGAAGTTTATCAAATCGAACAAAAGCATGTAATAAAAATACCTCACTTACGGAGGGCCAAGATCCAGATGCAAGGCTTACAGAATGAATTGGCAGCTTTTGTTACCTTTATCCCTGGACCAAAGTGACTAGTGATTACTCAGGCAGTATAGCTGTGACCCAAATGATGAGAGAGGTAAGGTAATTGCGTGGTGAGTTTCTGCCAGTTCTCCAATTGTAATGAAAATGGAGATGAAGATGGGAGTAAGTCTATGTAATTATTTGTACTCAAAAACAAATTCTAGAGAGTCCGTCTCTTTTCATCAAACTAAAGAGAATTTTAAAAAATTCGTATCACTTAAAATATTTATGTGTGAATATCTGTGTGATATACTTCTGTTACCACATCATGAAACCCAAAGAAGTAAATTATAATTGCTGGGCCCTCTTTTTCTGAGAATCTGTTTCTAAATTTCAATGATACAGGGGGCCAAGTGCCAGATGCAAGTCCAAGCGGAAGGTAATTTCTAGAAAAACCTATCATCATTGAAACATCTCTTCTTTAAATATTAACATCCAAAGTCAACATCGAAAGGAAACACTTCCATCAAATCTCCCTTAGAGATATCATTTGATTCTCTCATTTTATTCAGTAGGTTACTTCCTGATGGGGTGGTTCAGGGTGTGGATGGAGAATCTCTACCCTATATGCATACGGCCTCTTGCCAGGACCAAGAGGTGCCAGAAGTGTTATCATACAATGCAAAGAAGTAAACAACCTTTCACAATACTGGTCTAAACAAGGCACATGAAAAGGATATATTTCCCTAGGAAGAGCTCTATAAAATGACAGATGGTACCATTCACCTTCTACAGGAGGAAGTCAGACAATGAAGGGAAAGGGGAACTCAGAGCCTCATGTTCAGACCTGAATCAAGAATTCTATATCGAAGATGTGAATTTGGGAACATTTACTCTTGCTTTCTGTCCATAAAATTAGAAATTGAATCTTGAGGATTCTTTTCTGGCAAAAGTCACAGCTGCATGTTCATATACACAATAGATTGTGTATTGCAGACATCATGTGGTTAATTTGCATAAAGCTAAATGGTTTATCTTTTTAAAATGCTTTCTGCAAATGCCTACAATATAGTTTTCCAAGAAACCAAAGGGATGGTACCTTTTCAATGCTTGTAACAAATTTCACACTTCATGAGATACTTTAGAGACAACTTAGTCAATGGCTAGAGAAAGACGCAAGTTCAAAGTCTGTCTTCATTACTTAGGCTTCATAACTTACTGGATGTATGACCTTGGGGAAGTCAATACTTTCTCTAGTTTGCTTCCTTATAAAAATGAGAATAATCATATCTGCTTTCAGAGAGTGTAGAATGTCACAAAGATCAAATGATACAATGCATACTTTCAGAGCGACTCCTGTCCCAGTTAAGTGCACTTCTGGATAGTAAGCTACAGGTTGCAAGGTTCTGCGTTATTTCCTGTCCCAGTGTCTAGTGTAGTATCTGCTATACAGTACATGGTACATTTTTGTAGAATGAACGAATAAACGTTTCTTCATGTTTGAACATGACACATGCCCACAAGAGAAATACAGGTGAGAAGTTTAGCACAGCACTTGTATGCACAGGCAGCTTCCCCTCACCCCACCCTCCTCCTTCATGTTAACTAATGTTTTATAAACAATATAAAGTGAGGAGCTGCTCAGTTCTTTTGCAGAAAGGTCAGAGAGGCTTTGGAGGAGTAAATGTTGGTCCTGGACTCACAGGAACTAATGCTGCACTTAAAACACCAAGGATTTTTAGTTCCGAGGTGATGCTCAAGTCAGAGGACAGATCTTATGCTGTAAGCACATGCTGTAAAGATACTAGATTAAAAATCAATGGTGTGTATGTTTTTTCCCATTTTTTTTTGTTGGATGTGAGTGACATGAGAAATAAAAGCTTACGGTTAAATATGGTATTTTTTTTAATGACCCTGCTGTTGTCCTAAAGAACAAGTACTCTCTAGGTTGGCTACTCCATCTAGCCCAGTAATAGGACCACAAATGTTCTTGAAAAGCAAGTGATAAGCTTTAAAAAATAATTTAATTCCCCAATACTGCAAAAAAGTTTAAATTAAAATAGAAAAATCTAATGTTCCTTTATAAATAGAAAGAGGCAAAAACACATTGGGGTGGGCTGGAAAGATGGCACCCATGTGAAACACATAGTAACTACCTGTAATTCCAGCTCCAGGGGATTCAACATCTTCTGACCTCCACAGGGACCCGCAGTCATACGCACACACCCACACACATGCATACACATAATTAGAAATAAAAATACATATTTAAAAGAGATTAAGAGTTTAAAAATTCATTCAGTCTTTGAGTGATTGAATTTCTTTAGGTCGGTGGGCTTTGATTGAGACCAAAGGTTTACTTCAGTTTTGAGCTACATAATATAAGCTATAGGAAATAGGTGAATAATAGCCCAAGGACCAACTATGGGTAGATTCTTATTTTAATGAATAACATAAAAACCACAGCTTACTAGAATAAGAATATTTCTCAAGATAGGTTGATGTCTCTTCTTCGCAAAATCCTCATATATAGAGACTGCCACTGAGTGAGAACTCTAGTTTAACAGAATCTTTCCTAAGTCCTGTTAATGGAGAATTTGTTCATCAGTGTCTCCTTTGGAGAATACATTTATGTAGTGCAGTTGAAGAATATTATGTTTTTAAGATTTATTTATTTATTTTGTGTATAGTGTTTCCGTCTGCATGTATTGCCTGCACGCCAGAGGAGAGCATCAGAATCAACTATAGATGGTTGTGAGACATGATGTGGGTGCTGGAAATTGAACTCAGGACCTCTGGAAGAACAGTCAGTGCTCTTAACCTCTGAGCCATCTCTCCAGTCCCACAGTTGAATGTTCTTACTAAAACATTTTTTTCTTTGAGACATGTAGTCTCATGTAGTCCAGAATGGCCTCAAATTCTCTATGTAGTGAAGGATAACTTGAATTCTTTATCCTCCTATGCCTATCTCCCAAGTGTTAGGAGTAAAAACATGTGCCGCCATGCCTACTTTACGCATTGCTGGGGATGAAATCTAATGCTTCATGGATGCGTGTATGTGTGTGTATGTGTGTATTTTAGGGTTTTCTGTATGCTTCATAAGTGCCCTACCACAGAACTACACCCCTATGTGTACTTCTACATGACAATATTTAATATTTCTTTCCTCCAAACTTTGTGAGTATGGTATGGAGGATTTTCTAAGTTACGAGTGATTTTGGTGGGATTATTATTATCATCTTGATTCATATAAAATCTCTATACTGGAGCCATAAGCTTCCATTTGAGGGAAGAGACATGCTGGCAATAGTAATGCTACTATTCCTTTATGTTGGTTGATAAAGGGTTTTACTTACAATGCCAGCTCTACTAACTCCCATAAAACCTACAGGAAGCTTATGGAAATCACAAACCTCTGTTGTTAGTATCAAATGACCCAGGGATATCTAATATGAAATTGTCATTTCAAAAATAAAATCAAAAAACCTCCAGATCTTTTGATGGTATTAGAAAATATTCATGTACTATTTTCATATCCAGTCTATTATAAGAAGAAATTTTAAATGTGGGGCTCAGTGTTCTGATGAAACTATTAAGTCCCTGCCTGACTAGCTTGCAAAGCATGAAAGGTTAGAAGCAAGAAAAGGTTATCGTGTTTCTTTTTTTTTTTAATAAAAAAAGGGAAGGGAAGAAAGAAAGAAACAGACAAAAGAGAATGAGAAAAAGAGGAAAGAAAAGAGAGAGAAGAGAGAAGGAAGGGGAAGAGTTTCAGTGAATCCCACAGACCAAACCAGCTCAAGAATAAACTAGCAATTGAGACACAGCTCGGAATCCGACGTCATCCATGTTTGCCGATAATAAGCTTCTTTCTATCTCTGTAGCGAGCAGTGAGCCAGAGAACCAGTGGGCTTTCAGAACAAAACAGGTGACAAGGACAGAGCAGACAGGTGGTATGATTTTCCCCAAAGATAAGCTATTTCTTTCAAGATTCTTCCTGGGGTAGGCAGATGGGTCAGCTGTAACAACAGCCCATGTAAGGGACTCTAGTTCCAAAGCACGCTAGGTAGAAGTACTCAGAGGATAATTGCTGGGTTTGAGAAGCATGGTTGCTAGAATTTAAAAACTATGCAAAGCCATTCAGATGTCAAAGACTTTCACCTCCTCTGTACTTTTCCCCTTGTATACTCTATTATCTGACCGCCTGACAGCCAGGGGGTCAATACTCTAACCTTTGACAAGTCTGCTGTCCATCAAATGAAACACTTGGTCCTAAGTGGGCTTGGGGAGGAGATTGTGCCAAAATCTCATTTAGGGCCTTCTTTTTTTTATTATAGAAAGTCTCCTTCCTGTTACAGGAATGTCAGGTATAAGTCAACAATGGAAAGGCAGATATTTGGCATAGGCGGTCTTCCTGGCACCCCTGGAGTGAAAGGTGGCTTGACATGGTGCCCTCAACAGACTTGACTTCTGAAGAAAGGCAAAGGAAGTCATCATGATGGTTCATATGAAAACCTGGAGCCTGCTATTCTGGGTGATCACTGTTTGCACTACTCATGAAGCTCAAAGGGCAGTCCTCGCCTCTATAAACTGATGAATGTCTGCTTCTTTAGTTGACAAGCCAGAAGACTCTTTAATTAATGCAAGCCATCAGTGTACCACTATGCCTGTGGCAGAATGGACTCTGTAAAGGGAAATCATATGTAACCTTGGGGCTATATTTACTTTTAAAATGCTTCTAATTATGTTTAATACCAAGGCTATATTAAACATGAATTGCCACGGCATTAACTTTTTGAAAAATCATTTAGAAGGAATTGGTGTACATAAAAAAAGAAATATAGAGGAGAAAGAGACATTTTTATGACTGAAAGATAAATAGTAGCCTTCCTTCAGGAGAGTAGATGCTGGGAAATCCTCAAGTCTGCACATAATATTCAGTTTTTTTTCCCTAGGCACTGAAATGCCAAGCTGATGGGAGACAAAGGAAAATCTCAGGAGGTTTTATGATTGGCAGATGATTCAATAGGGGCACATGTAAGGTGATCCACTTAGAGAGGGCCAGATATTCCAAAGTATACTTGCAGGCTGGTAAAATGATGATCTTTCAATTAAGACCCAGGAAAGAGCTCTAAGAAACCATGTGGACAGTCCCCTGAAGAGAACAACTTAGTGTCCTGCTATGGTTAAAAAAAGGCCAACAAAATGTTGGGCGCTGTCAAGAAGGAGGTTAAAAGACAAACAAAATAAATTTCCTTTTACAGAGAACCACAGGACATCTTCACTAGTAATGTTACATAAGCAGTTCTGATCTGCACATCTCAAGGACAGAACAGAGCCTAAGGGGAACAAAGAAGGGCAATTAAATCACTAGTGACAGGCCTGACAATACAGAGTTATCTGAGGGACAAGGAACGCGATGAAGATGCGGAAGAGGCTAGTGCTGCCGAGTGGCTACACGATGACTTGCTTCGCTCTATCTCTTGAGCTAAGAGGCACCTTTGAAGTTTTTATTTCTCATGGTTCTACTCTGTTTACACAACTGCCAGCGATGGTGGCCAGCGCAGGCAGGCTCCTCTGGGAAGTCCCTGTTTTCCACCAGCAATTGGGAGAAATGTGAGCTGGGTGGGGGTCGGGATCAAACGTGTTCCCATCCATACTGCTTACTTTCAGTGAGCTTGCCTAGTGGACTTCTAGTCAGATTTACCTTGTCCACTCCCATTGTCAGCAGTAAAAGCATACTTGGCCAATCTTAATTTTTATGAATATGAGTTTAACCTCTCTCCATTCTGTAGGACTCTGAACCCCAATGGCCTTCAAACCAAACTGTCTGCCTATATATGTGTATGCTGGTAATTTGATTCTTAACTCGGGGTTAAAAAGGCATTTGGGCTGGGGAGGGATATAGCTTAGTGTATAAAAGGCCCTGAGTTCTATCTCTGGCACAGAAACAGTCCCTCCTCTCCATTCCCCCATCTCTTCCTCTTGCTCTGCTTTCTGACTATACTTGGAATACTGTGTAGAGGTAGAACTCAATAATCAATGGTAAATAATTACCGTCAACTCTAATATTCATGGCAGTGGAGAAAAGCACATGTCTCCATGAGAAAACTGAAACATACCCTGTCGGTTTGATGAGACGACACACATGCAAGACAGGACCCGTGAAGGGATTCCACGGGACAGTCTAAAAGCTTTTATGCTGGGATGGCCTTTATCATACTGTAAATGAGGTTATGTCATATCTCCGGTCTCTGGCCCAACTGTTTAGTGCTCTCCAACAGGGGATGGTTAGTGTATTAAATAAGCATAGTTAGTAGTATCTAAGAGCTATGTGAGTCAGGCATGGTGATGGCGCATGCCTTTAGTCCCAGCACTTGGGAGTTTGAGTTTGAGGCCAACCTGGTGTGCACAGAGGGTTCCAGGAGAGCCAGGGCTATGTAGAGAGACCCTGTCTCAAAAACAAGTAAAAGGTATGTGAGCATACGATGATTTTCAGTTTCCAATTATTCCTTGAAAACAAGAATTGTGAAGACTGAAAAACACTGCACATTTCCGAGATCCAATCTACCTGCAACTAGCTCAGTGTTACTGCCGTACCTTTCACAGATGTGATAGTACTTCTCGTCCTGTATGCCGTCCTGAATGGGCACATTGACACTGTAGTACCGGCCTTTTCCCAGGCCAACATCAGACATGTCACCTGTTCCTGTAAAAGGCAGGAACGCTATGATCAGCCATCAGGAACATGAGCACTAGAAAACACAAAGGACTGTCCAAGAGCAATTTAGAATAGCAAAATGGTCAATTAGGAGAACAATCCTAACTTCTTGGTTGTTCCTGAGGAGATGCAACTATGAAAACAATCTAGAGAAAACAATCTAGAGAAATACTTATTACAAACAATGTTGGGGGAAGCAAGAAAACAGGAAGGAAACTGAGAAATAGTAATTTATGTGAGATAAAACAATAAGAGCTAATACCACATGTAATTTGCAGTTATCAGAATTACATGTGCTATTTGATAAAATAATAAGTGGTCTGTCTGTTCACAGACCATAAAAATCACCTGGAATTAAAAAAATCTATTCACTGTCATTCCCTTTCTCACTGTCACTTGAAGTGATATGAGTTAAAATTTCACACAGACTAGCACAAATAAGGTGCCAACAGCATGGACACATATAAAAATAAGATATAAGAAGTATGTAATGGAATTGTACAATCTAGACATGTAATGTACGGGGAGCATGCAGTTGACTTGCCTGGGAAGAATCCGGGGGAGAATTTGTGCAGGGACACAGTCATAACTTTAGATGTAAAACTGAAGGCATCTTCGACACCTACCAAGAGAGAAAAGTCAGAAGGATCATTTCAGATCTGCAACTCCTGTTTTCATCACCTGAAAATCTAAACAAGTAGCTATGGGAAGGAGGTGAGAGGAGAAGGCAGCTATAGTAATACATAATGACAGAGAAATAAAAGAACACAAGCTGCTGGTTTCTGATTTCAGTAATTACAGACGAGGTAGAATATAGCCCCAATCCATGACAAACTGAAACTGAGCTTCCTCTTTCCAAGCAATAGGATGCCCAAGTTCACCCCGACTTCTATTCGAAACGGTATGAAAGAGTCAAGAGTCCAGAACCGAGGCTCTATCCACAGAACAGAGTAGAGAAAAGTGGCACCAGGCAGGTTCATGGTCTGTTTTGTTTAAGTGTTTCTAGTTAAACTCTTGGGGCTTTTTCAAAGAACTATAATATGGTAATCCTTTCAAATATAACCAATAAATCAGTGATTCGACTTTATTTAGTTAAAACCTAATGATGAGGTGCCTCTCTATAATACAGACTTGGTTATAAAAGTGGGTAACCCAAAGTCCCATGAGCACCAAGTAACTTACATTCCATCTTCCTGCTGAAAAATAGTCATGGTCCTATCCCTTAACAGCTCCTGTATAGGAGGATGTTGCCTTCTGTTTATTTATTTACTAAAACAAATGTTTGTATTTTGGAACTGCTTAAAGGAAGTGAGAGAAATACAATTAAATTATTGAAACCCAGGGTAGTAATAAAACTTTAAAGGAGCTTGCTGTTCGCCAACTTCAAACTGGTTTGGTGTGTGCCCAGAGTAGGGGGCACCTTCAGTTGTTAATAGCAGCTTTAAAACCGTTTTAAAGCCTGGAGGAAGATGGGGGGGGGGAAGCTTTTGTAGACAGATGTCTTCCTTCTTCTTTAACAGTCAAAAGATGACTAGATGCCTGGGAAATAAAAGCTTAGGTTCAAAGTAACCCTCCAAAGCCACTAGTTACGGGTTGGCCATGCTGCCCAATGCTACCCTCTCCTCTCGGGGTCACACACTCATACTCAGACACTCTGAAATGGAAGGACTATTGGCGAATTCAGGTACTGTGTTCCTTTATATTTCAAACAAAGATATTGTCTCTGTGTTGACTTAAATGTATTTAAGTCTTTTTTAGAGGCCAACAGAGACCTTAAAAAAATATGAACTCTATTTGTATATAACAGGTATGTTTGAATTTCCCAAGCCTTGTGTTTTGCCCTAGGGAGGTAGTTAAAACCAGTTAAAGACTCCAGGCAGAAAGCATTAAGTAAACAAAATAAAATAAATGAAAAGACCGTTTCAACAGAGGTAGAAGTACTAAACAATAGCACTTTATGAAACTGCTAATGATTTATACACCCAGAAATGGAGCAATTTACATTTCCACCAATCCTGTATGCAAATTTCTGTTTCCTCCTGTGATAACTAATGCTAGCAGCTGTTATTTCTTTTAACTCTTAGGCAAAGGAATGGCTCTAAGTTGCATTTCTCTTAGTATTAGGGCACTGCACACCATTTCATGTGTTCAGTGGCCATTTGTATCTTGTCTCACACTAAAAGCTACCAGGCGGGGTTTTTTTTTTAAAAAAAAGTGTACTTTAAAAAGGACCTAGAGAGGCAAGGGATGTGGAGCTGGCATGAAAGAGAAGAGAGGTTAGGTAGGGAAAGGTGAGGGTGGGTAGGAGGGGCAGGTGAAGCCACCGCAGGATGCTAGTGGTAGAATCATGGGAGATTTAAAATAAAGCAAATGTGTAAGAATTCTGGGGTAGGGCAAAGGTCACTGGAAGGGAGGTGCTGAAGAGGGGAAATAAAGTGAAATGAAACACCCCGTAAAAGTTGGCTGAAACAGGAAACTCGAAATGGTGTAGGAATAACACTGTGAATGCAAAGAACGGTTTCAGGTGACAGTCTTATTTCATTCTACAGGGTTTGGCAGAGTAGGGTCTATTTTTGAACTCTGGTACTAGTACTCTGAATTCCATAAGCATTTGTTCATTCACAAAACAAATATTTTATTGAGCTGCTACTATATGTACAGTACTGACAGAAAGAAGTAGACAATTTGATCTCTGCTCTGGGAGAACTTATACTTTCTGTAGGAAGAAAGGATACTTTTAATGAATAATAAGAACAGTACAGCACGAAACAGTGACTAGCGATATAAACATACAGGGCTTCAGCCACACAACACTGCTCTTGGGCTGGAGTGGTCAGAATAACCCACTGCTGTTGGAACCTGAATGAGTAGGTAGAGTTTAGGGCTGTGTAGCATGAGGGCCGGCCTGGTTGGTTTCTGTCCTCCCATCAGGTCCCACAGTCATTAGGTCCCAGAGAAAATCATACAGAGTCTCCAGAAGATTATAAACTGATTGGCCCATTAGCTCAGGCCTCCCATTAGCTCTTGTAGCTTATATTAACCCATTATCCTTATCTATGTTAGCCACATGGCTCAGTACCTTTCTCAGCGGGGCAGGTCACATCCTGCTTCTTCTATGGACTGGGGAGGAGTGCGGAGAGAGCTTCCTGCTTCCCAGAATTCTCCTATTCTCGTTGCTCCGCCTCTACTTCCTGTCTGGTTGTCCCACCCATACATCCTGGCTAATGGCCAATAAGCGTTTATTTAAATCATGATTGACAGAATATGGACAATTCTCCCGCACCAGGGCTGCAGTGAGGGAGGAAGTGGCTAAACTAGGGAAAAGGGAAGTGAAGTCAAGGAGGTGGGGTTAGAGAAACATGTCTAGAACACTGAGTCATGCTTGCGGAATAGAAAAATAGCAAGAAATGGTTAGAAAGATGAGGGGAGGCTGATTTGAGGCCTTGAAAGGTGAGGTACAGAAAGTCTACTTTTCAAGCCAGGCAGTAGTGGCACACACCTTTAATCCCAGCACTTGGGAGTCAGAAGCAGGAAGATATCTAAGAGTTCGAGACCAGCCTGGTCTACAGAGTGAGTTCTAGGACAGCCAGGGCTACACAGAGAAACCCTGTCTTGAAAAACAAAACAAAAAAAAAAGGAAGAAAAGAAAGTCTACTTTTCCATAAAGAACGTGGTTTTCAAGGGGTGATCTGTAATACAACTGAAATACTTTTAGAGTACAGACTATGTGAGTGACCTACTTAGTCTGAGTATGTGACACCTGGGGCACAGCAATCTGCACATAAACTCCCCCAGGCCACTAGATGCACAGTCATGTATGAGAACCATTTCTCTAGGCTAGGGGTCATCAAAGTACATGTGGCTAGACAGTAAACATCCTAGAGGCCCTAAACAATTTATGGCCCCTGTACACATTTATATACACATAGACAAATGTATATATACCACCAGGGAGGTGTTGGCACATGCCTTTAATCCCAGCACTCAGGTGGCAGAGGCAGGCAGATCTCTGTGAGTTCAAGGCCAGCCTGGTCTACAGAATGAGTTCCAGAGCTACATAATGAAAACCTGTCTCAAAAAAAAAAAAACAACCCAAAAAACAACCCAAACAACAACAACAACAACAACAACAAAAATGGAAACCCATTCTTAGCTCACTGGTCATATAAAAATAAGCCATTGTGACATGTTGCCCCTTGTAATGGGCAGTGAAGAGGCTTTGAGCATTTTAAATTAAGGCTGTGTCTCACCCTGGCAAGTAGTGAGAAATTCATGGAGAATGGTTCCCCGTGTGTGTGGTGTTTGTTTTTAATCCTTTTCTGTTATCTTTAATTCTTTGTTTCTAGCAATGTACTCCTATCCCAGGATTATATATGTTGGTAACACAAAGAAAGTGATCAATCCGTGAACTGATAGCCTGTAATGAAAACCCCAAAATGTTGGTCCTTCCTATAGCCATTGTACCTTGAGAGAGAAGATCCTCACCTCTAACCCAAGAGCTCCCCTAAAAATCCATTCAAAGGCCCCAAAGTGCTTCCTGGACATTGGAGTAAACTCAAGTGAGATCTCCCCATCCTTCCATTTTCTATTATAAAGCTTAGCTTCAGGAGACAGGAGAGAGGAAATGACAGGAGCCTGCCCGGCTTGGGCAGGAGAAAGGAACAGTTTCCGTCTGAGGAGTCTATGCACCACCTACCCCAGAAATGACAATTAGGAACATTTCAATTGCATTAGGCATTTCTCCTTTTATTAGTTGCCTAGAAGTAGCTTTACTGATCAAAACCTGCTGTCCTAGTAGTAAAGGATCTTTGAAAGTGAAGGGCTTACCATCTCCATGGTGCAGATCCAAATCCACATAGAGAATACGGTCAAATTTCCGTCGCAATCTTAATATTCCCAGGACAGCATCATTGAGATAACAAAAACCAGATGCTTCATCTCTGCCAAGAAAACAAGTTGCTATAGCCAACAACCAAAAAGCAGTCCAAGGGGGTCTTTACAGCCAAGCATCTAACCTTTGAGATCTAGTCCCATAAAATCCCCCATCTTTTAAGAAAAACAAATTTCACCTATAAGGATTATATAGTAAATGGCCCAGAATGATCAGAAAGTGAAGTGCTGCAATAAGTAAACATTCAGAATGATTGGTAGTGTTTTCCTACTCACAACTCCAGTGGTCTCAAAAGTATCAGACTATTGTAATTGTACTGAATAAGACGATGTTTCTATGACAATTAGGGGATCATTTAAAAAAAACAATCTTGTAGTCCCCCAGGGTCACGGTCCCCCGGGGTCATGTAGCTCTGAGTGTTCTTGCATGTGCATGCTATTTTCTAGTTCTGAAAGTTTACATTTTATAAATCTACTGTCTTAATACAAGGAAGAATTAGTGTGTTATCCTGATAAACATCAGTTTGGGGATGGAACAGTAAGTGCTAGCAAAAGGAGGAAAGAGAAGATGGTCATGAATGACGATGGCCACAGTACTGACAATTCTAGTTCTTTATTTTCTGTGGCAATGTGTAATCTTTTCCTACCTCTGGATGGGATTACCATATTAGATTATCAAAATCTCATAAAGTGACACCATACACATGTAATCCCAGCGCTCAGTAGGCAGACATAGAATCATAAGTTGTAGGCCAACATGGGTTACGCAGCAAAACCCTGTCTCATAAAACCAAGGGCTGGAAATAAAGCTAAGACGTAGAGCAGTGACTAGAATCGCAAAGCTCTGGGTTTGATTCCTAGTATTAAACCAATAAGAAGCAAGCAAGCTCTTAGATTAAGGGAGTTTTGGGTTTTTTTGGGGGGTGATTATTTGGTTTACACTTCCACATCACAGTCCATCACTGAAGAAAGTCAGGACAGGAATTCAAACAGGACAGGAACCTGGAGGCAGGAGCTGATGCAGACAGAGGCCATGGGCAGGCATGGGGGGGGAAGTGGGCTGCTGCTTACTTTTATTTTCATAGGCTTATAGAAATAAATACATGTTTAGATAAGATTGCTAAAATTCCCACAAAATGAGGAAACTGAACTTTCAAGACTTTCAAAGTGCTAAAAAATAATATTTAAAAACCCCATCCAAATGCCAAGCATGGTAGTACATTTTTCTTAATGCCAGCAGGCAGATATTTGTAAATTCAAGACTAGCCTGATCTACATAGCAAGTTCCAGGCTACTCAGGACTACGTAGTTAGAGTATCTTTTTTTAAACTTCCTTTTTATTTATTCTTTGTGGCTTTCACATCATACATTTCAATCCCATTCATCTCCCCATCACTTCACATCTGCCCTCTGCCCTTGCAATCTCCCCCCAAAATAAAATAAAATAAAATTTAAGGAAAAAGAAAAGAAAGGAAGAAAAATATCACTGTGGAAGCTGCAGTGTAAGACAGTGAGTCACACAGTAAACCCTTTAGCCCATATATCTTTACTTGCAAATGTTCATTGCAAAGAGTCATGGGTCTGGTTTGAGGCCTCTGGCTTCTGCTACACTGTGGATGCTGGGCCCTCACTTGGACTCCTCTTGGATATCCTGTTGTTGTCCTGTGTTGTGGAGATCCTGTAGCTTTGGACCTGCAGGACCAGCCCCTTCGCATCCTCTAGCAGTTCATAGACGGGGTGGATGTTGAGCTGAGCCAACTCATAACCCTGGTTCTGGGCAGGGTTGGTCATCCTGACAGTTCTCCCCAGTCCTCACCACCAGGGTGAACGCTCCAGCGCTGCCCCAGCTGTCGTGTGAGGCAAGGAGCAAGGGGCAGGGCCAGTTCTCCTGCTCTCCTGCCCTCTAGTTCTCAGGCTAGCTCACCCACACCTCCATCACCAGGGCCAGCTCCACTGTGCTACCCAGGCAACATGCAGGGGTCACTCTCCTGAGTGCTGAAGCTAATGAAGGGCAAGGACAGCACTCCTGTTCTTATGACCTCAGGGCCAACTCTCCTAACTGCCACAGGCAGCGAATGGGTGGGGGAGCATCTCTCCCTTGGAAGATGAGGGGCAGGTCAGATCTGCCCAAACTCATATTCTTGGGCTGGTTCACCCACACCCTGTCAACAGGGTCAGCTCTACTGTGCTGCCCGGGCAAGGTGCAGGGCCAGCTTTTCTGAGTGCTGCAGCTGGTAAAGGGGAGGGGGATGGAGGTTCAGCCCCTTCGCCTGCCACAGGTGGCAGGGATGAGGGGGCAGGGCCTCCTTCCCTTGCCCTCACTACGACATGGCAGACAGGGGAGGGGGTATAGCCAGCTATCCCACTCTCACAGGAGGGTCAGCTCCCTCATCTGCCACAGGTAGAGAGGGTCGAGGGGCAACAGGGGCAGTGAGACTCTTTCTTAGAAAGAAAAGAAAAATGTTTTAAGAATTCAAGATCATATAATTTATGCAAATGTTTTAATAATTAATACTAATTTAATAATTTATGCACTAAAATCAGTTATATCTTATTTATCAATTGCACGTATAATATACAGGAGTATTTTTAGTCTGCTTAGATATGTTCTTCCTAAACATTTACAGGTTCATTGACTGAATGAGCTGGCATTACTTCTAACAAATCTTTAATAGTATGCAAAATGTACATTTGTTTAACCAAGTCGAGCCATTATTATGGCAAACTAATTTAAACAGTAATTGTGTTTTGTATTCTACCAGTTTAAGATAATTTGTAAGATCTTAAGGTAACTGAAAACTCTGGCTGACGCCTAATTTAATTATTTCTAAGGAAATGTTGACACATTAGCACAGAACCTTGGGCTTATGTACATTTGCTTCTTATTTGTGCATGCGTGTATGAATATATGGTACATTTATGTGTTTATGTGTGGTCACATGCATGTGGCTGCACATGTGTGCACTTGCATGTGGAGGTCAGAGGTTAATGTTGGGGTCTCAATCTTTCTCTTATTTAATGAAGAAGTGTCTTGCTTAACTTGGCCCTCACAGATGCAGCCAGCTTGCCCTAGGGCTCCTCTGTCACCACCTCCTGAGCACTGGGATTAAAGGCGACCCACAAAGTCTACCTGGCTTTTATATGGACTAGCGATCCAAATTCTGGTCCTTATGCTTAGGCAGGAAGCATTTTATCCACTCCCTAGCTCTGCTTTTATTTATGTAAGTTACAGGAAGCTATATATAAGTATGTTAAAAGATGTGTTCTTTTCGCCACCAAGAGAGAGACGTTGTATTAGAAAGGATACAGAAAGTTGTAGAGGTTTCACAAAAGAGAGTTTTATTTGTTTACATCAGAGCTGGTTAAATTCTGGTGTGTAATTTATCATATTTCTGACAAGAACGTTAATTTCAAGCATATTGATAAAAAAAAGCCAGTTTTGTTATTTCTGTATTTAAAAGACAAAGAATTTTGAATTCTTGGTCTGTTCTTATAGCAAGCTGGGAATGGTTTGCCTTACCTGCTGAAAGATCTTCTTAGATAACAAAGATTCTGTGTCTCCCCAGAATCACCTTCCAGAGTTCCCTACTTTTCACTTCCACTGGCCTCGCATATGGTAAACAAGCCCTCTTTTTTGGGATATGTTCCCATATTTCTCTATTACTTAAGAAAGCAAAGTCTTCTCACTTAGGAAGGAGCTAAGGGCTTTGGGCTTACTTCTATGCTTATATGGAAAATATTTTATTGTTACTTAGAACAGAGAGTCAAGCATTATTTTTAACAACCCATCACCTTATCTTAATCAAGTCTCAGAGGGCTGGTAGGAAAAACCCACAAAGGATTTTTGTGTGACTTCATAAAGAAAGAGGCACCTATGGCTGTTGGCTTTGTGTGGTGTTACTACTGCAGCATCGCATACGTAGAGCTGTCAGGTCAGAAGTGGTGATTTGCCTCTCCTAGGTTAAAATGGCAAAATGGTATCAATATAAATATTTCATAAGCTGTATGCTGTATGAGATCATCCATGTCTCCACAGGCCATGATATGTATCCATTTGTCAGAGTTCAGCTTGCTGCTCTGTCAAATGTTAGACAATGAGAGGACCACAGCCCTCAGCCTTCTGTGAGGACTACATGCCAACACCCCTAGTGGGTTCCTGAAACCCTGGGAAGTACAAAGCAATTTATATATCATGTTTTTCTGTACGTATGTATGTAAACACACACCACGTGTGTGTGTATGTGTGATACATAGCTTATGATAAAATCCAAATTACAAGTGAGGCACAATAAAAGATTAACAATAATATCAAAACAATGATAAACGTGTAGTATAAAAGTTATATGAATGCAGTCTTGTTCTCTGTCTCTCCAGATATATTTTTAAATATTTTTCTCCTTCATTTTTATTTTATGTGTACAGGTATTTTGCTTGCATGTATGTCTGTGTACCACATTCCTATCACCACATTTGGAGGCCAAAAGAGGGCATCAGATCCCCTGGAACTGGAGTTACAGAAAGTTATGAGCCACCATGTGGGTAATGGACTTGAACCTGGGTCCTTTGGAAGAGCAGCCAGTGCTCTTAATCACTGAACCATCTTTCCAGCTCCTCTCCAAATATATTAATGTGCTGGACTGATCATGGTTCATTATGAGGAACTGAAACAGAGGAATGTGAAATCATGGATGGGGGTTGTCTTAGTTAGGGTTTCTACTGATGTGATAAAACACCATGACCAAAGGCAACTTGGGGAGGAAAAGGTTTATTGTATTTTATAGCTTGTAATTCATCATCCAAGAAAGTCAGGGCAGGAACCTAGAAGCAGGAACCAAAGCAGAGGTCATGGAAGAGTGCTGTTTACTGACTTGCTCACCATGGCTTGCTCAGTCTGCTTACTGCTTGCTCACCCAGGACCCCCTGCCCAGGGGTGGCACCACTTACAATGGGCTAGGCCCTCCACAGGTGAACCTGAACCTGGTGGGCATATTTTTCCAACTGAGGCTCCCTCTCGGTTGTGTCACATTGATGAGCGCTAGCCAGCACAGGGGCTTACTGCACAATGTTTTCACGCAAAATTTAAGGAGATTTTTGTCCATTGTTAACTTGGTCATAATTGTGCTTCTTGATTTTGAATTTTGGCTCTTCCTAGTCACTGGTTTTAAACTGGGGATTCATATCATTTACCTAATACAAATGTTTAAGATGTAGTCTATATTACTGAATCTCTTTATTTGCTTTCCCTGATAGATTCTGGGTATAATCTAACTAAATGTTTGATACATTCATTTTATACTAGATCCAGATTTTTATATGCTATTTCTGAGTCTTTTCCCTATAAAGATAATGTTCATACATTTTTATAAATTAGACACAATACCCTGTCTTCTTTGAAAAGAGTTAATCATTATGTTTACAGATATTTTTGTTGACAATTTTGGATTGGCTTTTATCTTGTTTTGCATGCCATAGAAACACCTACATCTCCTTGTCAGCTGCGTTATTATTCTTGTAATGAACTCTCATCAGATTTTTCCCTTTTGAAAATGAGCAGTAATAAGGTAACCACAGCTATTGTAAGTCTTTTGTCATCTACAGATTGCTTTTTATGTTTTCTTTCAATGCTTCCCTGAAAGTACCTACCTACCACCAGCTATAAGCTAGAGGGCTTCCATCTCAACAAAATACCCTCTGAGAGCTCTGACAGCCTCATGGGAAAGAACTGTGCTGGGTGCTTTTGTACACAAGCTTCTGTCGGATAGTTTACTTTCTTTTATTATGTGATACTGGGGATTGGACCTAGGGCCTTATGCATGCTAGGTAGATGCTCTACCAGTGAGCTATAGCCCCAGCCCTGGTTTCCTTTTCTTCTTTCTCTTTCTTTTTTTTTTTCTCAGCCTCAGGGACAGACCCTACAGCCTCACATATGTGAGACAAGCACTTTAGGACTGAGAAACACCCCTAGTCCTGATTGAACAAGTTTAAACACGTTTGAAGCCACGCTAGTAAATAGTAAACTAAGTTGAAATGTTGAAAACTAATTGAAAAGCAGGAGAGCTAATAATATGCCTAACTCCAGCCTGAAGGGCATAACTATTAATCATATAGAACCCTCAAGGAGCTGATGAAGGATGATAAGGAGTTCTGTTTGGAATATTTGTTTGTTTTTTGAGACAAGGTCTTATGGCTGGCCTGCAACACACTATTATAGAGCTGGCTGGCCTTGAATTTGTGGCAGTCCTTCTGCCTCTGCCTTTGCCTCTTGAGTGCTGGGATTTACAAGTATGAGCCACCACACCTTGCTTACCACTTGGTATTGTCCAGGGCTTGCTTTTGTTAACTCCAAGCCATATTAGAACTTGGATGGTGGTATCTCATTGAGTATTTGATTTGTGTTTCCCTGATAACTGATACCAGACATGTTTTCAGATTTTGGTGGCGCTCTCTCTCTCTCTCTCTCTCTCTCTCTCTCTCTCTCTCTCTCTCTGTGTGTGTGTGTGTGTGTGTGTGTGTGTGTGTGTGTTTGAAAGATGACTATTCAAGTCCTCTGTGTAGTCTGGAATTTGTCTTTTTGCTGTTGAGTAGTGAGGATTATTCATATTTTCTGCATAGTAAGTCCTTATCAGACAAATGACTGACAAATATTTTCTCATCATGTAGGTTCTCTTTTCATTTTCCTTAATGTCTTTTGATGCATAAAAATTTTTAATTTGAGGTCAGAGACATGGGTCAGTGTATAAAGATAGTTCCCATCTAGGCCTGGTGACCCAGGTTTGATCCACAGAACCTATGTAAGTAAAGAAGAAGAGATCTGACTCCACAATGTTGTCCTCTGACCCTTCTACATGTGCACTGTGGCACACATACCCACACACATTACACACACACACACACACACACACACACACACACACAGAGAGAGAGAGAGAGAGAGAGAGAGAGAGAGAGAGAGAGATTAAAGGGTTTTATGTTTGCTCAACTTAAGTTTATCTCTCTTTTTTAATATTTTGTCCCTAAGGGTGTAGGATTACAACTATGTACCACATCTGGCTTGCTTGTTTGACATGGGGTATCATTAGATACCCACCGTAAATTTATTATTATTATTATTAATTTGGATTTTTGAGGCAGTCTCACTGTGTAGCTTTAACTGTTCTGAAACTCACTGTATAGACCAGGCTGGCCTCCAAATCTCAGAAATCTGGCTACCTCTGCTTTCAGAGTGCTGGAATTAATGTGTTCACCACTATGCCTGGATCCAGCTTGGATTTGAATTTGTGCTCTTCCTGCCTCAGCCTCCAAAAGCCTGGGATTATAGCAAAGCATGGTGGTGTACACCTTTAACCCCAGAACTCAGGAAGCAGAGACAGAGGCAAGTGTATCTCCATGAGTTCAAGTCCACACTGGACTTGAACAATATAATGAGTTGAAGGCCAGCTCAGGCTACATAGTCTCAAAACCAAAAACCAAACAAACTAAAACCAAAACCAAAACCAAACCCACTCTTAGCACCACCACCAAAAGTCCTGGGATTATGTTTTCACCATACCCCGTTCTTTTCGTCATTTAGACACTTCAATTACTGGCTCGAAAACAACTGACCTTTGGTATTACTGCTTGACATATGGCTTACTTAGTTTACAGGAATGACAGTACCCAACAGACCTTCACACATGTCTGCTTTGGTCCACTCAGCAGGATTATGATTACCTAAAGTACTTAGGAATGAGTGATATTTGTCTTAAACAAAGGGGCGAAATGACAGTATTGAAGTTTCTCTGAGCCCTGTTTACCCTAGAAGGCTGAGATAGCTATGAAATCTCTCTTACCTTTTGTTCTCCAAGGAAAGATTAACCAGAGGGTTCACTCTCCCTTGGCACATTATTCCAGGATAAAATCCATCTTCATTCTCTCTTAGAGTACCCACGGGACTTCCAGATCACTCATTGTTTGTCTGCCACTGCGACCACCCAGGCCCCCTTCCTGGTCTCTGAGATGGTTGAATAAATAACTCCCCTAGCTATCTATCCACTGCATTTTCCTCTCTCACGCCACCAGCACACATGTTCAGGAGAGAGACCGGGTTCAACATACATATTTCTGAACACTTTGAGGAATGAGTATGCAGTTTAATGATCAGGCAGTTGATTCAAAGAATAAGCACACACATGCAAAGCCTTGACAGACAGAGCTCCACCTACCTTCTTAAATGCCTGGATGAGCTGTGACTCACAAAGTCAGTCTCTAACAAAAAAGCATAATGCTCAGTCAATTGCATTTGCTAGTTTCTAATGTCCATTAAAGGTCAGGGACAGTCAGGTATCGTGGCTCATGCTTTTAATCCTAGTACTCGGGAGGCAGAAGCAGGTGGATCTCTGAGTTCAAGGCCAGCCTGATCTACACAGGGAATTCTAGCACAGTCAGGGCTACACAGAGAGACTGTATCTTAAAAAACAACCCTGAAAAATAAAAAGTGTCAGGGACATTGAGTCATGACATGAAGACTTTGAGGTAAAACATCAGGTGGCTGTCTCCCTCTGGCAAAGGCTCATGCCAACACTGTTCTATCACTTCAAAGATTCGGCAACAATTATTTTATAAATTTTGGGGGGCTGTCATTTATTGATGGTCATTTAGAGTATTCACTACATATCCCATTTATAAGTATTCTGAAACAGAGAATCTCAAATATGCCATTTTGAATATGTACAAATGTATATCAAAGACTATTATTAGATGAATAATCCCTGAACCAAAGATTTCACTTGTAATTTAATTAAAATTGGCAAAACTACCTTGCATGGAGTCTATAATTGTGAATGCCATTTTAGCAAACTTTTATGTATATAATAATATAATAAGTGTGAAAATGGGGGAAAAGTTAGCATTATAGACTTCTAGTGATGTTTTCACATTTGGACCTTTCTAAAAAGACTTAGTCATAAGTCTGTTTTCTCTTTTAGTGTTAGCATAAAGCCTAACATTCTTTGCTTTTGTTATAGCTATTTTGGAATCAGCTGAAAATACAGTTTGGCTCTGTTGGTATACAACAAAAATATCAGCCAACATTTATTGAGTGTTAGCCTGTGCCAAGAACTGCACTAAATGCTTTCAGTGGTGTTGACTCAATTAATTCTCACAACGGTCATGTGAGGTAGGGACTATTATTATTTCTACTTTACAAATGAAGGAAGCACAGAGAAATTAAGTAACTTGCCCAAGGTCACACAGCTAGGAAGTGGCTGAGCTCAAACTGAAACTGTGTGAAAACATTGTATGAAGATGTGATTGGCATATAGAGAGCTGTACTATATATGGTTCACTGAATACATTTGCTGAGTTTGGAAATAAGCATACATTTGAAAAATAGAATGAGTGCCATAAGTCTCTAAAATTTCCTATCTTCATCTTTATTATTTATGATCAGAAGACTTAATATCTATCCTCATAGCAAATTTTCCAAGTATACAGTATGGTGTTGTTAACTATTGGTGTTTTGCGGGACACTAGATTTCTAAATGTCCATCAGTAGATAAATGTTTAAAGACAATGTAGTATACATATGAGAACAGAGTGTTATTCAGGTTTTAATAAAGGAAACCCTGGCATTTGCAGGATGAACTTAGTAAAATGAACCAGACGCTCAAGAACAACTACTATTTGATACCATTTATATCGGAAAAATTATGTGGCCCAAGTCTTAGCAACAGAGTAGCGTGGTGGCTGCCAGGAGCCAGGTGAAGGCAGTGCGGAAATGCTTGAGTCCGCAGTTCAGCTGTCTGGATCTTCAGCCTACGGGTATAGTCATCGTGATAAATAGTTTTGGTATCATTCTATCTCGGCTCTTGCGCATTTCCTTCCATGTGATTCTTACCCTTTTCCTTTGTGTCTACTCCCTTTGACCATTTATTTCGGTCTGGTGAATGTACTTCAAGTTCATTCATTTCTTATGATTTCCCAAAGATCTGGACTGTCCTTCTGATGACCATTTTTGCCGTTTTTTGGGGGGGTTTTGTCTCTGTCCCCTTGGCCATTTTCTGCATGTCTGAAGCTTTTTGACTACTGAAATGGCCAACTACTGATCTTTCAGCAGCAACTTATACCTCAAGGTTTCTCCTATTCCTCCCACCAAGGTTTTAATTACTTTAGCTTTCAGTAAGCTACTTGGATTTGAGATTAATGAGTTGTTGAAATTCTCCCCAAAGGCAGGTAAATGACCCAGGGCTAGATTTGCATAAACTTCCATGTGATCTTTGCCTCTATAAACCAAACTGAGCCACTGATCTAGAATCTTCATATTTAGAATTTATACAGGAATATGTGTGACAAATGATTAGGTCAAGAAGGCCCTACTTGTGAATACAAACAAATTCATTAAACATATGAGAAAACTACTGAAAATGTGACCACAAAATAAAATAAATGTGACAGCAGCATAATTCTCTGCAGTTTCCTCCTTTCTGTACCATTTGGTATGATAGGCAGTCACTACTGAAGACAAATGAAGGCTTGAGAGAGTAGGAAGGAGGTAATATTTGCCTGAAATGTATCAAGAAAACTGACTCTGAATCCATTATAGTGAGAAGTGCCGGAAGGTCCTTTTTAAAATTGGGCCATATTTCCCTTTGGATAATTATACCATCCAATACAAAAGTGTGAACAGTCTGGTTCCTACCCAAGAGCTTGGATAGTTCATAAATAGAAGAGCCACAGCGCTGAACGGGTCCATGGACACTGCTCTAAGATGACCTGGGCCAGGGAATGAACTGAGCAGGCGAGTCATCGTGAACTGAAACTCACTAGTTGTTTTCACTGGACACAGAAGGTCTTATTTTTCTGGCTCTAAGCTTCTTTTGGACATTTTCCTCAGATGGCAAATAGAATTTTCCTGCTCTAAAACATGTTTTTATTCATAAAATGTAGACTAGCAGATCCAAAGTATTTACTTGGCTGGTGAAATTTTTTTATGTACTTTGCTTTTTTAAAAAAAAAAGAAAGAAAGAAAGAAAAAGAAGCAAAGAAGAACCCCCCACAGGTTCTAAAGCCATTAAAGCCATTTCCTAGGATGTACCTCAAGTTTACCCTGGTTCAGTCAGCAATGCCTACCTCTAATGCTCTTAGTTCAGTGGAGTCCAGGAGGCTGCAAGCCCATATAACTAATTCTCAGTGAAAGAAGCAGCAAGATGATACCAGATTCACTCTGCTGTGCTTACTAAAACACAAATGTACAGGCCCTCACATTTTTATTTTATCTCTCTGCATTTTTATTTTACCTTATTATTTTAATGGCTTTAACATTTTATTACATTTCCTTATTTGCTGGGGAGGGGATATGCGTGTGGATGTCATGGGATAACTTGCGAGAGCCAGTTCTCTCCCATGTGGGTTCCAGGGATTGAACTCAGGTGTTCAGGCTTCACAGCCAGTGCCTTCACTCACTAAGCCATCTCGTTAGCCATCAGTTTTTATTTTAAACTCATTTAATGAACTCAACAACTCAGTGGCTTAGCTAGGAACACTTGATGGAGGATTTAAACAACAGTTTTGGTGTAATTTATGGAAATTGTGCCTGTTAACCTTTCTAGTTAGAGAAAACACAAAAGCACTGGCAAAGCACCTGTCCCAGGCACGATGCATATGCATTTGTACTTCTGCACCTGGTCCTGGCACACAAGATGGCTGTCTCAAGAGCCAAAGACTTCATGTGCTTGCAGCCCCAACCTACATAAGAGACCCAATTAAACTGACTGGAGTTTATATTAGGTGTGGATAGGAGGACACACCATTGTGTTCCCTGAACTTTTCACAACTTCTGCTGAGTCAAGGGAGAAAGAAAAGCACTTGCTTTAAAAATGCAGGGAAGGCTTTCAGACTTTCTGGCTTTGGTTGATGCAAATTTAGGGTAATTTCTGACATACAAGAAAAACATATGGATGCTTCTCAAATATCCTTTTGCTCATAGGACTATTCTCTTCCTCAAAGTTTGGCCACGGATCACTAAAGTTGTTTAAAACTTGAATTAAAAATATGTAGGGTCTTGTTATAGCTATACTGCCTATGATACCAGCTAGATGGAACACAGGTTGAGCATCCCTTACTCAAAATGCTTAGACCAGAAGTGCTTCAGATTTAAGAGTTTTTCAGATTTGAAGATATTTTAAAGACTACTAGTTAAGTATCCCTGATCCTAAAACTCTCAAATCCAAAAATGCTCTGAACCCCACAACTTTCCTTTTTGTGATACTGGGTTTTGACTCAGATTTTTTCACATGCTAGGCAAACATACCACCACTGAATATATATTTTCCAAGCCCAACTTAAAACTTATGAATGCTCTTTCTATAAGTTTTCTGAAAATAAGTAGCCAAATTCCAGAAGAATATTCATAATATTGTACCTACCTACTAACCATCTTTCATATACAGATAGTGACTTCCTAGCAAAAATGGTAATTAGTTCAATCTAACAGTTAAGGAATTTTCCCAAGTAGCCTCATATTTAAAGAGAGGCATCATGCTCAAGACAGAAAGTCAAGGGCTTTGCCTGGTACTCAAATGGCTGATGGAACAAGACTTGGAATCCTTTTGGCTACTCCTAGAGAATGGACTACTAGTCCCCAGCAGTACTATGGCTCTGTCATGATAGCTCAGTCTCAGGCAGCAG
Source organism: Ondatra zibethicus (assembly GCA_004026605.1). Taxonomy (NCBI): domain Eukaryota; kingdom Metazoa; phylum Chordata; class Mammalia; order Rodentia; family Cricetidae; genus Ondatra; species Ondatra zibethicus. Next base: position 69,286 of record PVIU01008342.1, read on the forward strand.
GCCCAAGAGGGGGCGATCAAACTGCAGGTAGGTGCTGAGGACTTGTTCCATGCTCTGGGGTTGTAGACAACACAAGATGTCCTGCATCTTGCCCTTAAAATGTTGACAACTAAGTTGAATTGAGCTGAAAGACAATATTTATCTATATACATACATACATGTATAGTTAATAAGTGTTCAACTATATGGAATAGACCATGCTTTTTCAGCCTCCCAGCATCTGGCCCTAACCTGGGAACTCCCTTCTAAGCATCTCTGTGGACTTGTGGTCTCATGTATTCTCATTAGCTCTAACTGAAGTAAGGGAGGAAAAGGCTATTCCTCTTCTACAATTGAAAAACAAGATGATTTATGCCCCTGGGTGCTTAAAGCATTGGCCTAAGGTTGCAAAGTCTCAAGCAGGCCTATCCTCTTTCCCCTGTGCTCTCTGCTCACACATTTCACACTGCCTGTTAAAGCCTCTTAGGCATGAGTCTGACAGTGTGACTGCCCTGCTGAAAAGCCCCTCGGTGGGTCCTATAGTACAAGGTCTTTCATAATTTTGCCTAGGTTTATTTCTCAAGAAGGCCTCCGATCTCTCTGTTCCAAACTTTAGCCACACCAATTGTTTTTTGTTTCCTAAATATAATAGCATGCCTCTGAGCCCCTGTACATACACACTCTGTTTTCTGAGAAGCCCCTGCTCATCCTTGAAGACCCAGCTGTAAGCACATCCCAGAAGTTCCACATTCTTTTCCCAGATAGAAGAAGCCAATCTCCCCAATTCTGTGTACATGGTCCAATTATTTATTGGACCATCTACCACAGTACTTCTCAAACCTGATTATGAGAATTACTTCCTGCACCCATCTCCCCCACTAGGACCATACACTGTTTGGAAGAAGGACTGTATCTACCTTCATTACCTACAACAGTCCTTGGGCACTTGGTAGAGTCTGAAACAAACGGCTCTTACTTTCAAAGAATTTCTCAGAACCAAAATTTTTAGAAATAAAAATTATTTCTATTGTTTTCTTTGAATAAAGGAGAAAAAAACCTCCAACTGTATAAATGTGACCAACCAGGAAAATGCTGGAACAGATCATTAAGAAATAGACTGGTCAGTACCCAAATTAGGAAATTTAAGGGCTGTGACTCACTGCCCAAATGCCCACTCCTTACAACAAATAAGCAGAGAAACAAAGCATGGATTTTGTAGAAGCTGGCTGATGATGTGCGATTCCCCTCTGTATGCTGTGAATATGTTTTATTACCATGAGTTAAAAAAAAGAAGCTGCTTCAGCCTATAGCAGGGCAGAATATAGCCTGGCCGGGAGAGACATAGAAAGAGAGTAGGCAGAGTCAGAAAGATGACATGTAGCTAATGAAGGAGAAGGACCTGAAACCTTTCTGTTAAGCCACAGCCTCGTGACAATACGCAGAATAATAGAAATGGGTGAATTTAAGATGTAAGAGCTAGCTAGAAATATGCCTGAGTCATTGGCCAAACAGTGTTGTAATTAATATAGTTTCTGTGTGATTATTTGGCTTTGGACAGTGGGGAAACAAAAGAGCAGTCTCCTACTACCAAATGGCACCAGCGAGGGGGAACTACATCCACATAAACCCTTTTTATCTAAGTAAAAGTTAAACCTGCCATGCTGCCCACTGCGCGGCCTGGAAATGTCTCTGTGTATGGCGATGGGAATCCGCCATGCTCTCCTGCTGTGCATGCCTAGCAGACCCTGACCCGGCTGGTTGTCCAGGCCGAGAATGCTCAGCTGCTGGCCTGGTCTGGAGAGCCATGTCATGAACCCTTAAAATGAAAAAAAAAGTGAAAGACTAGGACATGTTTAATTAAATATCACTAAAAATAAGTTAGCTATAGCAGTGTTGTTTGGTAGACACACTTAAAATGAAAATGATTTGAAGTTACCTGGGAAACAGGTAGATGTCACTCTGGTGAAACTTAATGCTGGAACCCAAAAGGGAATTCACTGATGTGAAACAGCGTGGGCGGGCTGGCGCTATGCTGGAAAGCCATATTGGAAAGGCTTCCTTGACCCGCAGCGCAGCATGAACTTTTGGATGCCTGAACACAACAGCTTATTGCTGATCTCTGAAATCGTCAGCTGCTTCAACTAAGCACTGCTGCCTGAATCCCATGGACAGGCTTTCAGCTCAGAAAGCACCACTTCCTGGTACATTAGTGTCTGCAGTGACAGGCGGAGGTAGACGAGGCTATCTATGGCTATTCGTCACATCATCTTCCTGTGTTGATGATGAAGACACAAAAAAGTAGCACAAAGTCAGGTGTGATGGCACACACCTGTACTTCCAGCACTAACGAAGTGGAAGCAGGAGGAACTTGAGTTCCAGGTCAACCAAAGCTACAGAGCAAGTTCAAGGCTAGCCTAAACCACAGAGCAAGTTGCTGCCTTAAAACAAAAAGATAAAAACCCCACCCCCCAGGGCTGGAGAGATGGCTCCAATTCTTAGCACCTATGTTGGATGGCTCACAGTCACCTGTAATTCCAACTCCGTCTCTGGCCTCAGGGGGCACCCGCCCTCATGTGCACGCACACACACACACATGCATACGCATAAGTAAAAATAAAAACAAATCTTTAAAAACGCCCAGTAAATAAATACAAAAGTATTCCAGAAGAAAATTTATGTGGAATTCCAACACAGAAAATGAAACAAACTGGCTCATGTCTCAGTTACTAAAGCATTTGCTCTGTAAGCAGGAGGACCTGAGTTTGGATCCGCAGGGCCCATGTAAATAGCTGGTTAACACGGTCTGGGACTATAATCCTAGCACTGGAAAGGCAGTGCTGGTTAGCCAGTCTGGCCAATCAGTGAGCTACAGGTTCAGCGAGAGACAGCTTTAAACACTGAGGTCTCCAAGAGCAAGTAGAGAAAATACCTGACACTGGCTTCTGGCCTCCACATACATGGTAGCACATTTGTGCATACATAACGAACACAAAACAGAGAACAGCATCGGCATGGCTGGAGTTAAAGGTAGGACTGGTGAGAAGTCCGTGAACACTTGGGGTCCAGAACTCTATTTATTCAGCCGTCCCTTACTTTCTCCAACTGCTTGATGGCAGCACCTTCAAGGAAAGTCTATAGCAGGCGCTGTGGGAACGGCTTTGACACGTGGGACAGGGTAGAACAGGTGACTTGAAGCTATTTTTTTGACTCTGAAATATGACAATCCTCCTTCATTATGAGCAGTCTGAAAAAAAAAATCAGGATTTTATTCTACCCGTAGAAGGGTTGGGAAATACTTTTTTAATTCTATACAGTTTGATGGCTTGAAATACATATACATTGTGACACAATCATCACAATTAATTTAATAACATGCCTATCACTTGAAGTAATTATCACTTATTTTGTGTGATGAGAACAAATAAGAAACTCTAAGAAAGTTACATATACAATAAATTATTAATTATAGTCAATATGCTATGAATTAGATCTCAGAACTTGCTCATCTTGTAGAAACTGCAGCTTCTTGTCCTTTATCCAACAACCCCCTAAGCCCTTGGCAACCACATTCCACTTTCTGTTTCTGCCAGGTTGACTTAGACTCTAAGTGGTTTTTTGATGGCGCTGGTGATTGAGCTCAGAGCTTCATGTGTACTAGGCATGCACACTGCCAGTGAGCCTCACTAGCCCAGATTCTTGGATTTAAGTTAGATCGTGTGACATTTGTCTTTCGTCTTCCTGTGTCTGGCTAATTTTACAAATCCACCCATGTTTGCTGCAGATGGTCGAGTTTCCCTCTTTTTACAGCTTACTTGCGTTGCACTGTAGATATACAAATCTGAGGGGTAATTTTGAGGGCAAACTGGGCTTACTTAACAGTGGGGCCTGGGGAACAAGTGAACCACTCCCCTTGCTGCCTTCCTCGACACACAAATCTGTATTGAGTGCACTCTGAGAATAATGATGGACAAACCAGATCAATGCCCTCTTCTCAAGGATCTCATCATACAGGAGAAATATGGAACAGATGGTAAATAGGTTACAAAAATAACAAGAAAACAGGACATTGATCAGAAAAATAATGCAGAAACATGGAAGAATAACAGGGTGAAGTAGGGCTTAGGCAGCTTGGTCAAGAAAAGCTTCTCTGAGGAGGTGACACCAGAACCAAGACATGAAAAGTGAAAGAAACTAGCCACTTTGAGATGGGATAGGCTCTCAGTCAGTGGGACTGGGCCTACAGGAGGTTGGAGGCTTTTGAACCTTCCTGGTCTGTGTAGGTGGCTGAAGGCAGCCAGTGCAGCTCGGGAAATGAAGGTGAGCAGAGCAGTACAAGAGGTGTGCAGGACCAAACCAATGGGGCTTGGAGGCAGCAAGGAGTCTGGACTCCCCGGGGAGATGCAAAGGCCCTGGAAGGCTTTGTGAGGAGCAGGGGAAGCTCTGAGGCAAGCTGACCTCATGGCACACAGCGTTACTGTCTAAGTTCTCAGGACAGGGCAGAATGGACTGAAGTGTGCCAGGAAAGAACTAGCGGAGGCAGAGAATTTGGGAGACGGAACTACTGCCGAGAAAGGGTGAGGAGTTTTCCTGAGGATATAAAGCCAAAGCAACTGCCAGAAGGAGGGTTTCTCCAGATTACTCGGAGCTTTGCCAGTTTAGCCCTGCTGTCGCAGTCAATGAGAGCTCACGCTGAGTCTTCTGACTGAAGGTCCTTTTCACTCAATTAATTGCTTCTAATTGCGCCCAGGAAGAGATGGTAAAAGGCAGTATCGTTTCCTTTCTACAGAGTGCCTCTGTATTTCTGTGCAAGAGCCTACCTGTATACTCATGAGCTACTTGGCCACACTCAGCAACCCCAGTCAGTTTTCTCAAACCACAACCTTAAATGCAGCTGCCTTTTCCCCCGTTCCAAAGCTAAAATGGCCAAGTGACACTGTAAAGAAAACAAATACTTAATTGGAGGTGCAACGTCAAACTGTTAGGGTTCCCTCATGGGTATGTATGCCTTCAAGGATGCTCAGGAATTCTTTGACCTCTCTCAGATTGCTTTTCTCATCCTGTACAGGGCCTATTATAAACTTACCAAGACCCAAGGCCCCCTGCTCAAAATTTCATCAAAGCTAGAAAAAAATTCAAAGCACGGCCATGATCTACAAGTCCTTGCACGATGACTCCTAGCAATTTCCCTAGCCTCTTGTACCACGGTCCCTGATACTTACTCCAGCTACACTGGCCTTCTTTTTGGTCTTACAGATGTCAAAGGGATGGTGCTGTGCAACTGACTTCTACATCTGCTGTTGAGGAACTCCCAAGCACTTTGGGAAGTGGCTGGACCATTTCACAGTCCCGCTGCCAGCAGTTCACGGTTGTCCCAACTTCTCTGTGTCCTCACCTACACTTGTCATTATGTCTTTGAATCTAACATCCCAATGTGTGTGAAGAGGGATGTTACTGTGGTTTTAATTTACATTTGCTTAATGACTAATGAAGTTGAACATCTTTTCAAGTGTTTATTGGCCGTTTATGTCTTTTCCTTGAAAAAAAAAAGTTTATGAGCCTGGAGAGATGGCTCAGCAGTTAAGAGCACTGACTGCTCTTCCAGAGGTCCTGAGTTCAATTCCCAGCAACGACATGATTGCTCATAACCATCTGTAATGAGATGTGGCGCCCCCTTCTGGCCTGCAGGCACACATGCAGACAGAACACTGTGTACATAATAAATAAATCAATCTTAAAAAAAGGAAAAAAAGCTTATTCAAATCTTTACCTATATTTTGTTTTTATTTTTTGGAGATTGTCCTTGAATTCAAAATCCTCCTACTGGCCTCCAAAGTGCTGGAATTACTAGTGTTTACCACGAACTGCACTTGGCTTGTGTTCATATCTGAATTGTGTGGGGTTTTGTTGTCTTTTAATAAAAACTTTATCATTTATTGTAGAAAATTAATTATAAATGTGAAGGTACATTTCTGGATTCTTTATTTTCCAGTATTGTGGTTTGAACCTAGGGCCTCATACATGTTAGGCAAATGCTCTAACTTATTTCTGGATTCTTAATTCTAAATTCCAGCCAGTAGACAAGCAGAGACGTACACAATTCTTAATTCCTTATCATCAGTTTGCATTTCTGTTCTTAGGCCAGCACCAATCCTTCAAACTTGTCCTTTTCCAAGAATGCCTTACTGTCATAGGTTTCTGATACTCCAAATGAATTTTAAAATCAGTTTGTCAATTTGTTCAAAAAGCCAGCTGGTGAGGTATGGTGGCACACACCTGTACTCCCAGCACTCAGAGGCCAGAGGATTAGTTAAAGTCAGCTTCAGTTATATATTGAGTCAAGGCTAGACTGGGCTATATGTGGGCTTGTCCAAAACAGAGAACTAGAATTGTAATAGGATCCATGCTGAATTGGAGAAATACTATTGAAGACCATAAAATTCAGTAATATGAATTGCATAATGATTTTTAATAAATTTACTAAGCTGTGCAATCCTCTTTATAAACTAGATTTAGAACATTTCTAGCGCCCCAGTAAGATCCCTCATGCCTATTAACAGCTAATCTCTAGTCCTATTTCCAGTCTCGGAAAATCCCCAATCTACTTTCTCTCTCTATAGGATTTGTCTTTCTGTACATTTCCTATAAATACCATTGTAGACTATCTGGATTTTCCTAACTGATCTTTTTTTCTTAACATAATTTTTTTTCAAGACAGGGTTTTTCTGTGTAACAGCTCCGTAGACCAGGCTGGCCTTGAACTTACAGAGAGCCAACTTCCTATACCTCCCGAGTGCTGGGATTAAATGTATGTGCCACCACCGCCCAGCACAAATTTTTTTTTAAATTATGAGTATTTTATAGAATAGTTTTAGACTTACAAAATAGAAGAAAACAAACAAAAACCTCAAAATCCGAAGTAGATAGAATAGAGTTGCCATGTACACCTCTTTCCCCTGTGAGACTACAGTATTCCTAACATCTTTCATTAACATGGTGCATTTATTGCAATATTGACACTATTACTAATTAAAGTCCATAGTTTACATTAGGGTTCACACCTAGTATCACATGTTCTTAATAATTTTTCTCAAATATACGATCCCATATGTTTACTGACACAGAGTCATATAGAATAGTTGCACTGCTCTAGAAAGCCTTGGCGTACCATCTGCTCACCCCTCCTCTCCTCTCCCACCTTCTCCTCTGAGTCCTTGGCAACCGCTAATCTTTTTAACAGTCTTTATAGGTTTTGCCTTTCCTAGAATGTCAGAGAGTGGGAATCATACCAAATATAGCTGTTTCAGGTAGTGTTCATTTACTTAACAGTGTGTATTTAAGATTTTGCTGTGTTTTTTCATGGCTTAATAGTTCATTTTAAATTGCTGAATATTTTCCATTGGATGGATATAACACAGTGTGTTTACCTACTCCGCTATTCATGGGCCACCCTTAGACTCACAATGATTGGATTACCTCTGCCTCCTAAGTGCTAGGATTACAGGTGTGTGCTAAGATTCATTTATTTTTATTTTATGAGTATGAATATTTTGTCTACATGTCTGTATGTGCACCAGGTACCCAAAGAGGCCAGAAGAGGTTGTGAGATTTCCTGCAGCTGGAGTGGCAGATGTTTGTGAACTGCCATGTTGGTGCTGGAAACCAAAGCCAGGTCTTCTGCAAGAACAATTAGTGCTCTTAACCACTGAGCTACCTCTCTGCCCCTAGATTTAGGCGATTGTAATTAAAGCTGCTCTAATATTTTGGGGAAGGTTTTGTATAGATGCAAGTTTTCAACTCATCTGTAAATACCTAAGAGTGTGTCTGTTCATCTTCTTCAATGGTGTTGACATTTATTCATGTGTATATATCAGTGTTTCATCAGTTTTAATCCTTGAGGAGCACCGCGCCGTACAAACTGCCCCTTGTTTCTGTGCTCCAGCTTTCTGCCTGCAATGAAGAGAACTGCTATGGACATTTGTGTGTGAATCTTTGTATTCCTATTGAGAGAGGTTCCTAGGAGAGGAATGCTGGGACAGATGACACATTTATATGTACCTTCTTAAAAAAACCCACCAGACTGTTTTCCAATGTCTATACCAGTGTAGATTCCTACCAGCAATGAATGTCATGAAAATGTTGCCCAGCATCCTCACCAACTTCTATGGTATAACTTTTTTTTTTTAATCACAGCCATTCTAGTGAACAAGAAATGGTATACCATGGTGGATTTGATCTGTATTTTCCTAAATGCTAGTGACATGGATCATCTTCTCATGGATTTTATTAACCAATCATGTATTTTCTTTGGTGAAATAGCTGCTCAAATATTTCTCTCATTTTTTAAATTAGGTTGTCTTTTAATAGCTGAGTTGCGATAGTTCTTTGTATATTCTAGGCATGAGAGCTTTACGGTTTGTAGATATTTTCTCATAGTCGGTGGCTCATCTTTTCATCTTCAGAATGATGCTTTTTGAAGTACAAGATTTTAATTCTGATGAAATTTAATTCATCAGTTTTTATAGATTATGCTTTTGTTGCTAGCCCTTAGAAGTCTGCCCAACTAATGTCTCGATGGTTGTTTCCTATACTTTCTTTTAAAAGTTTTAGCACACACCTTCAATTCTAGTACTCAGGAGGCACAGGCAGGTGGATCTTTGTGAGTTTGATGCCAGCCTGGTCTACGTAGAGTTCCAGATCAGCCAGGGCTACATAGCAAGATCCTGTCTCAAAAAAAAAAGTTTTATAGGTTTAGTTCTTGTGTTTAGGTTTTGTTCATTTTTCATGGTTTGAGGTGAACGTCTAATTTCATCTTTTTTGCAGTTCTCTCAGTACATCTGTAGTCTCTTACCACACATCTTCCTGGACTTTAACAAGAACTCCGAAAAAAATATTTTTATTTTTTAAATGACAGAATCTAGAGAAAAGGTAAGAGAAAAGAACCACAACCAGCCATGTACATATTCTTGCATTCAGTAATTGCTACTAATTCCCATCCATGCTCCTTCATTTTACAGAATTATTTGAAATCCACAAATATAGTACACCTTAGTACTTTATCATACACCTCTTTGGAAAAGGGATTATCACACCAAAGAAAATAAACATTCATTCAATAATACTATATTTTCTATATCTCCTCCAGTTATGCTAAAGTATTTTCTCTATTAGTGGTCTATGATTTTCCGCACAATTTGGAACCATTTCAAAGCTGACAACTGTATCTGATTAGCGCTCACTGTTTCTAAAATCCAGAACCTCTGGACAGTTAAGAGTACCAGTTGCTCTTGCAGAGGACCTGGGTTTGGTTCCCAGTACTGACATGGCACGCCATTACCATCTATAACTCCAGTTCCAGTGGATCTGATACTCTCTTCTAATCTCCAAGGGATTCAGGCATGTACGTGGCACACACACACACACACACACACACAAACACACACATATGCATAGACAAAACACCTACACACATAAAATAATATCAAACCCAGGACCCTCCCTCAACCTCCTTTGCCTTTCAGGACAGTAGCTTTGGGTAGTGCATCCCAACTGCATACTAGACGTCGTAAACTTGCACTTTCTCCACTTCTTTCTTCATATTTAGCTTCAGGGTAGAAATTTTGAGAAAGGATATTTTATAAGTGGTGCTGTGTGCTTCCTGTTATATCACAGCAGGAGGCATGATGTCAGGTGGCCTGCTATTGACAGCACTGGGCTGAATCATTTGTATGGCCTAATGAGGGAAGCTATCCTCGTTGTAAATGTGCATTTTCCCTCTGTAATTAGTATGGAATCGGTGGGGTGATTATTTGAGACTGTGTGAATCTCCTGTTCCTAAAGAACTTTTTGCTCAACGGCTTTAGCATCCACTCAATGATCCTTGCCAGAATCAATCATTATACAGGGGGAGATCTGCAAAATAGTGATTTTTCTATCCTATCGTCATTACACATTTATTAGCCAGTGTTCTGCTAGAAAGATCTTCCCTCCTTCCCTTTCTTCAGAATATCACTATTGGCACAAATAAAAAACTACTGTAATTGATTTTCTATCAATACAATCCATTTCCATCTATTGATTTACATGATTCTTATACACATGCATATATACATACATGCATACACTTTCTAGGTTGGTCTACAGTAAAGATCTAAAAGTAACGTGTGAAAGTAGCAGTGAGCATCATTAGTGTCTGGACTGTGGTAATGGCATGCCATTCCCTACTGAGGGGAACCAGGGCTCTTGAGAGAAATGGCTAGGTCCAGGGCTAGAGAACTGCGGCAACCTTACTCACCTCAAGCAAAGATGCAAAAACAAAACCAAAAAGCAGCAGGTGGCATCGAACACACAGGAGCTGGCTTGATGGGGCTCTCCTTGGCCAGATCTGCCACACTTTGAATGGTAAAACGTGCTTTGAATATGCTTCATATTTCTTTAGGTTCCTCTTCTTTCCTCTCCTGTTTTTCCCTCTCCCCTTCCTTTTCTCCCTCCCTCCCCCTATTTCCTTATCATTCATTTGCCCCTCAGTCTCTCCTGAAAATGAGCCAAATCCAAGAGACACCCCCCCAAGTCCTCAACACACTAACCTCACTGTCACTCATAACCACTTCCCTTCCAGTGTTAGGCTGTCTTCTCATCTGATCCAGGATGCATCTACATCTGACTTCACTGTCAAGCCAGGACAAGCAGGAAAGGAACCAAAAGCTAATGGGAGCGGGTAATCTGGTTTGGAGAATGGCTGGTGTGTGTGTGTGTGTGTGTGCGTGCGTGTGTGTGTGTGTGTGTGTGTGTGTGTGTGTGTGTTTTAGTGGGCACATTTTATCCATCTTGGTGATCTTAAGGTTCAGTGGGTGGAGACCAGTAGGTACCCATAGATGTGGAGTATGCTCTGTGGCACCTACAGAAAACCATTACACTCCTTAGAGCCTCAGGTTTCAGATATATCCAGACAGATTTATAATAAGACTGATGGCCTGAGTTCAATCCCAAAATGCACACAATAGAAGTAGAGATTTGCAAAATAGTGATTTTTTTGCATGTGCACACCATATACATGCACACAAAATAAATGTAAATTTAAAGAAAATTAAAAACAACATTCTGTATCTATACACTGTGAACTATAAAGCTTATTCAGGAGTTAAAAGAAAAAAGCTTGTTTCATATCTCTATTTGGTATGTATTTTCTTATTTTATATATTTTGGAGCAGAGTTCATATAGCAATGGACGACCTTCAGTTCTGGTCCTTCAGCCTCTGCTTCCCAGATTCTTCTTCCAGGTACAGGCAGGCACCATCACAACCAGCTTCTGTCTGGTATTTCGCCCTCCATGCAAATTCAACTACTCTTGATTGGGGATTGCCCACAAGCAACTCCCCATTTCCTCCCTTCTGTGTGCTACACGATACCTCGTATTCCACTTGCTGGTTTCTGATCTCTCCTGCAACTGTCCTGCTGGCTCTACTGTTTTTAAACTCGCCAGTGCTGGGCAGCTTTATTTTCCCCTCACTTGATTAGCATTTGACACCAGCAAACATATATGAATTCTTTTTCTTGTTTAAAACAGAGTTAATGCCATCGGTGTGCCAGAACTGGCTAATGGCTGGTTGCTGAATATTAAAGAATTTCTGCAAGTCCTTGGGAGTATTTAAAACACACAAATTGGCAACTATTCTAAATTGGAGCTTTATCTTTCTCTGAAAGCTGCGTTGTCATCATAGTACTTGTTACTGTTTCTGTACAACAACACATGCTCAGGAGAAAATAGTCAGGCATTCAGACTTCTAACAAGAAATGCAGTTACCTGGAATCCCACCACCCGGATGACAAACAAGCAAAAAGTGTTTGCTAGGAAGCTATTTTATAACCTTTCCACGCTATGTCCAGACGGTAGTCCCTCTGTAAGTTCAGAGCAGTGGCATCACGTTAATGACTGTACATAACTCTGCTGTATTGATCAGCTAGAAGCAATTCTATTGTTGAATACTGTAGATTGCTCTTGCTATCATGATGTTAAAGACAATGTCATTACATGTCTCTAAAACCACATTTGTATCATCTTCTGTATCCTTTAGGTTTATTAATTCTCAGAAGATTGAAATCTAATAGGCTCTCTTAGTTTTCATTCTGATACATGTTGCTAAACTGTCCTCTGGGAAGTCCAAAGAATTTACATTCCCATCTGCACCGATGACATAACACTGTGGCATGCCAGAAACATGTGGCTTGATTTTCATGTCTTTGCTTGACTGTTAGGGAAACTGCACCTCTTTTCGTATTTACAGGCCATGCATAGGTCTTTGACTAGCTGCCTTTTCTTCACGTCCTTGGCCTGCTTGGTAAATATGGAAGACCTTAGTCTCTTTGTTTATCAGTTTCTTTCCTTAGAAGCCCTATACTGCTACATCCTGACACTCTGTAGTGCTGTAGCCCATGCTCAGCTTTCCACAGCTCTGTGACCTACTTGCCCCTTAGCTGCGTGACTCGCTTTCCAGTGAGCTCGCCCACTCTTCTGATCTTAATTAAAATTAAACCTATAACATCAATAGTCTCAATAGTAATGGTGCTGTTAGTAACCCACCGCCATTTGCTGAGCATTCACTATGTCAGGATTATGTGAAATAGGCCAGTTGTTCCTTAGGTTAGCCACAAGGAGGTGCTATCATGAATTTCTTCTACATGAGGAAAGGAGGCAGGAAGATTGGAACAACTCACTCGAGGTCACGACATTAGTATGTAAGAGCTGAAACTCAAATTTTAGATCCTATGACTGCACGCAGCATGCCATCTCTCCCACAGTCAGCAAAACATGGCTCACAGGCCAAATCCAGCCTATCACGTATTTCTGCAAATGCCACTTTTTAAAGTTTTTGAGACAGGGTCTCACTATGTGGCTCTGGCTGGTGTGGAGCTGGTTGCACACCAATCTTGCCTAGAATTCCAGAGATCCGCCTGCCTCTGCCTCCCAGGTGCTAAGATTAAAGCCACGTGCCACCATGGCGAGCTCTGCAAAGAACATTTTATTGGAATACAGATGTCTTATGGTCTACAAAGCCTAAAACACTAACTGGACAGTTTTAGGAAAGAACTTTGTCTACTTCTGATGTGTCCAGAGACCATTCCCAAAAGCTACATCTGTAGCACTGACCTATTATCCACCTCCTCTAATGACTAAATAAGTATTTCCAGCCAGGTCTGTTTGGTTTGGCTTAGAGTGGGGATCTTGAGCACGCCAGGCAAATGTTCCATCACGGACCTGTATTCCTGCCTCCACTCCTTTCATCTTAGTACACTCAAAAGCAGACTTGAAGGCAGCAGCTCCTGTCATTCTTTATCTTGCACCCTATGTTCTAGCCTTGGGAATGTGGCATGCAGGCTGCCAGCCTTCACTTTCCCACCCATGGCAGATGTCATTACTTTTGCCCATTAAGCCCAGACGAGGCCTTGAATTCTTTCATAATACAGCTTTTTTGAAGGCCTGGCCTGACACTGGCAGGAGAAGACACTATGGAGCTGGCGTCAAGAACTATTTAGGAGATAGAAGCAGCAGAACGTGGAAAGAATGGAGGCCTGCGCGTCTACATTTCAGCAGGTTGGAGACACCCGCAGCCAGCTACTACCAGGCACGCGGATGTGCACATGATACACAATCTAGTTCTCGTCCCTGTAGCTGGGCCACACTGAGCTTTTCACCAAGCCATTTCAAAACCCCACATTCCTTTATGCGAGTCTGCATCCTAGAATACCATACGCACCCTCTTCTGCCCACCAGCTCCACTTTCTGTGTCTGACAACAGCTCAGATGTCACTACCATAAAGCCTTCCCCCACACCTCCATGTCAAGTAGCTGCTTCCTCCATGTGCCCTGCCGGCTCTGCACTCTCACACTTCCTATATTTATCTTCTCATAGGTTTGTCTGTCTGCCCCGTTAGGTGAGAGCTTCTTAGGAACAGACTACGTGCCTTATTTTTCTTTGCACCCCTGGTGTCTGGAAGTGTCCAGGACAGCTGGCTGCCATCCGGATCAATTAAAGCACAGATACATTTATCGCTGTTATCATCATTGGCCCAGACAGATACTTGGCATATTCTGGACTTGAACACCTCTGTACCTTCTCCTACCAGTGCGGGGCCGGCGCCAGTGTTTGCCTCGTGCACTGCTGTTACAAGCTACTTGAGTCTGATCTTGGCCTCTCACATTAGCCCTGATCTTAGTTTTCACGCTCAACAAATACCTTCGGAAGATTCACTGTGTTCTAAGCTCTGCAACGAAGTCCCTGTTCTCCCAGATCCTGTGTATGTTGTAGGAAGAGGAAGTGGGTCCATGTGCCTGGACTATTTCTACGTAGCCATACGTCACCCTTGAAAACTCTATCTCTACATCTACTATTAGAATTTATCAATCTACCAATCTACTAATCTACCAATCTAAACCACCACAATATGGCACCAAAGGCCTCCTTGGGACAACCTGTCAAGTTTCATCTTCTGTCTCCCGGGCAGTAGTAATACTGAAAGGCCCCCACTGTGGTTTTTTCCTTCCTCTCTGATGTGACTTTTGCTGTCACCTTTGTGTAGAATGCCCTGCCCTCCCTACTCTATAGTGAGCTCGTGTTTCTTGAAGACTCCACTGAGACTGCCCTTGCTCTGGGAAACCTCCCTCTTTGCACCGGGGTTAGGGGCTTCTCGGCTAAGCCGCTTCAGCAGTCTGCACGCAGCCCTCACGGTACTCCAGCCTTACCTCTGCACGCAGCCCTCACGGTACTCCAGCCTTACCTCTGCACGCAGCCCTCA
>PVIU01008343.1:0-2500 GCA_004026605.1 Ondatra zibethicus
TATTATAACAGAGATTTTTGACTTTATATGGTCTTTGTTAATTTTGAATTTTTTGAATGCTAATGAACAGACAGCAGCTGCTGAGAGACATTAGACTGTGGAAGGGACTGCTGAATTAAACCAAACTATATACATTCTGAGTGCCTTAACTTTAAAATGGGAAATAATTTTTTTTTTAGTAAAAAAATGTATTACCTTGGGGAAGAGGTTATAGTTTTGTTTTCTCAGGAAACAAGGCTGTGGATTCCTTCAAGGTTGATAGAGATCAGGTTTGTTTAGGAGACCCCCTGGAAATCCTGGCTACAGACATAAAGAAATAAACCTAGGAAGACTACAACAAACATAAAACAAAAAATCATCATTGGCTGGCTTGCATACACTGCACTGTGTTAATGCAGATATGTATGTTACCTTTGAAAGTTTATGTGTTTACAGAGCAAGGGGAGCAGACACCAATGAAAACAGGTACCCAAGGGGATCCGACCTCTCAGAGTGTCTCTGTTACAGTTTCCTCAGAGTTCTGCACCCAGAACAGTTTCAAGGCTGCTGGCTGAGATGGTCCAGTCTCACAGACTATTTTAGCCAGGACTACAGACGAGCCTCGTATTTTCCCATTTGCAAAGATTGGGCAACAAATGGTATAGCTAGCTCTTCCAGAACTTGACTATTATCCTAATTTTCTAAGGATCCCCTAAAGATGCCATTGCTCCCATACAGTCTAGAGATCATGATACCCACATTTCCAAGAGGTGGCAGGTGGTTTTGGTCATTTGGTGGGTTATGGATGCTTGTCATCATATAGGGGGACTGGTTACAAGTTGTTGTTGGTCATGGTCAGGAAAAAAGCTGAACAGGGGCTGAAAGGAAAAAGGAGGATATGTTATAGAAACGACAGTATAAAAGGTTAGAACCACTGGTCTCAAATATTTTACTTGATATAGATTTTTGTATATTGATACAAATTTGAGGTTATTTTAGTTATACTATATATATATGTTTCTACTTTTGTTTAAGATATTGTACATATGCAGATCATTAAAAATGTAATGTAATGTAAAGTTTTGGTCCTTGAAAACTATTTAGGATAATAATAAAAAAAGAAATCAGGTTAAAAGGCATATATTGCAAACAAACTTATAGACACGTTAGGTATGTTTTCAATATCATACAAACATATATTTTAGAGGTAAACTTTAAACACTTCAAAAACCTATAGAATATGGCATTTAAAATATTTTAATAACATAAGGCTTTTCATGAAAGTAAGATATGTCTGTTCCTGGCAGCACCAATTTACTTCAAGAAAAGAATGATGGGCATCAAAGACCCCTATATGGGCTTTGTTTTCTTTGTGGCAAAAGTTAGCCACTGGGCAAGAAACTGCCCTTTACCTTGACTGCTGACAGATGCTGTTCAAATTGGACACAAAAGAGAGTGACTGTCCAAACTTTACCAAGACAAGGAAGTAGAGTCCTTCAAAATTCCTGTTTCACAGAGAAGCCTGTCAGATATTCTAGGCTTGTAGGTCAAAGATAGATGCCCCAGAATTACAGAGGAACCTTAAGTGACTATCCAGGCAGTAAGAGTCTCTGTCATTTCTATAGTTTTGGAAGTTGCTTTCTCTGCACTTACTGTTTGTTCAAGTAATATTTTATCCTTCTTGGGCCTCTGATGAAGACTGAAGACTAGATTGTTATAGTTTTACACTTTTCCTTGGTAACAAATTCAGAAAAAAAATCTTGCAAAAGAGGTGTAAAATGTATAGGGTTGAGAGACATAAAAGCTTAAATTGTTTATCTAAAAATGTTTTGATCTAAAATGGCATGGAACAATTTTGTATCTGTCAATTATGTTTTAAATAAACTCTGATTGGCCAGTAGCCAGGCAGGAAGTTTAGGTGGGACAACCAGACAGGAAGTAGAGGTAGGGCAAAGAGAACAGGAGAATGCTGGGAAGGAGGAAGCCCATTCCTTTTCAGTCCTGTTCAGACACTGAAGAAGAAGAATGTGACCTGCCCTGCTGAAAAATGTACTGAGCCATGTGGCTAACATATTCTAGAATAATGGGCCAAGCAGTGTTTTAATGAATACAGTTTCTGTGTGGTTATTTCGGGTGTAAGCTAGCCGGGTGGCTGGGACAAACAAAGGGCCCCTGCTCTCCATGTTACATAAAAAGATAGTTTAAAGATGGCCATACAAGTTATGATAAAAAATGGTTTAGGTATAAAACTTTAACTTCATCAAGATAAAATAGGTAATAGAGTGTTTTCTCCAAATACCAAATACAAATGGACTGAACATTTTGACTATAACTCTTTCCTGATAATTGTTCCTATTGTATACAGTTTCACTGTGTTAGAGTTAAAACCCTTCTTTTTTTATTTAGACAAAAAGGGGAGAGTATTGTGGAATATTCCTTTACATTGTGTAAAGATGTGTCATTGTGATTGGTTTAATAATGAGCTGAATGGCCAATAGCTAGATAGGAGGTATATCAGGGA